>JADRCD010216476.1:0-7500 GCA_019843815.1 Montemys delectorum
TCCCATTTGTCAATTCTTGGTCTTAGAGTATAAGCTATTGGTGTTCTGTTCAGGAAAATTTCCCCTGTGCCTATGTGCTCGAGGCTGTTCCCCACTTTCTTTTCTATTAGTTTCAGTGTATCTGGTTTGATGTGGAGGTCCTTGATCCACTTGGACTTGATCTTTGTGCAAAGAGATAGGAATGGATCGATTTGCTTTCTTCTACATGCTAACTGCCAGTTGAGCCAGCATCATTTGTTGAAAATGCTGTCTTTTTTCCACTGGATGGTTTTAGCTCCTTTGTCAAAGATCAAGTGACCATAGGTGTGTGGGTTCACTTCTGGGTCTTCAATTCTGTTCCATTGATCTACCTGCCTGTCACTGTACCAATACCATGCAGTTTTTATCACAATTGCTCTGTAGTACAGCTTATGGTCAGGGATGGTGATTCCACCAGAGGTTCCTTTATTTGTTGAGAATAGTTTTCCCTATCCTAGGTTTTTTATTATTCCAGATGAATTTGCAAATTGCTTTTTCTAAGTCTGAGAAGAATTGAGTTGGAATTTTGATGGAGATTGCATTGAATCTGTAGATTGCCTTCGGCAAGATGGCCATTTTTACTATATTAATCCTGCCAATCCACCAGCATGGGAGATCTTTCCATCTTCTGAGATCTTCTTCAATTTCCTTCTTCAGAGACTTGAAGTTCTTGTCAAACAGATCTTTCAGTTGCTTAGTTAGAGTCACACCAAGGTATTTTATATTATTTGTGTCTATTGTGAAGGGTGATGTTTCCCTAATTTCTTTCTCAGCCTGTTTATCCTTTGTGTAGAGGAAGACTACTAATTTGCTTGAGTTAATTTTATATCCAGCTACTTTGCTGAAGTTGTTTATCAGGTTTAGGAGCTCTCTGGTGGAATTTTTGGGGTCACTTAAGTATACTATCATATCATCAGCAAATTGTGACAATTTGACTTCTTCCTTTCTAATTCGTATCCCTTTGATCTCCTTTTGTTGTCTAATTGCTCTGGATAGGACTTCAAGTACAATATTGAATAGGTAGGGAGAGAGTGGGCAGCCTTGTCTAGTCCCTGATTTTAGTGGAATTGCTTCAAGTTTCTCTCCATTTAGTTTGATGTTGACTACTGGTTTTCAGTATGGGTCTTAAATTCCTGATCTTTCCAAGACTTTTATCATGAAGGGATGTTGGATTTTGTCAAATGCTTTCTCAGCATCTAATGAGATGATCATATGGTTTTTTTCTTTGAGTTTATTTATATAGTGAATTACGTTGATGGATATCCATACATTGAACCATCCCTGCATCCCTGGGGTGAAGCCTACTTGCTCATGGTGAATGATCATTTTGATGTGTTCTTTGATTCAGTTTGCAAGAATTTTATTGAGTATTTTTGCATCAATATTCATAAGGGAAATTGGTCTGAAGTTTTCTTCCTTTGTTAGGTCTTTGTGTGGTTTAGGTTAGGTCTTTGTGTGGTTTAGGTATAAGAGTAATTGTGGCTTCATAGAAAGAATTGGGTAGAGTATCTTCTGTTTCAATTTTGTGGAATAGTTTGAGGAGTATTGGTATTAGGTCTTCATTGAAGGTTTGATAAAATTCTGCACTAAACCCATCTGGTCCTGGGCTTTTTTTGGTTGGGAGACTATTAATGACTGTTTCTATTTCATTAGCAGATATGAGACTGTTTAGATGGCTAATCTGATCTTGATTTAACTTTGGTACATGGTATCTGTCAAGAAAATTGTCCATTTCATCCAGGTTTTCCAGTTTTGTTGAGTATAGGCTTTTGTAGTAGGCTCTCAAGATTTTTTGGCTTTCCTTAGTGTCTGTTGTTATGTCTCCCTTTTCATTTCTGATCTTGTTAATTAGGGTAACGTCTCTGTGCCCTTTAGTTAGTCTGGATAAGGGTTATCTATTTTGTTGATTTTCTCAAAGAACCAGCTCCTGGTTTGGTTGATTCTTTGTATAGTTCTTTTTGTTGCTATTTGGTTGATTTCAGCCCTGAGTTTGATTATTTCCTGCCTTTGACTCCTCTTGTGTGAATTTGCTTCTTTCTTTTCTAGAGCTTTCAGATGTGCTGTCAAATTGCTGGTGTATGCTTTCTCCAGTTTCTTTTTGGAAGCACTTAAAGCTATTAGCTTTCCTCTTAGGACTGCTTTCATTGTCTCCCATAAGTATGGGTATGTTGTGGCTTCATTTTCATTAAACTCTAGAAAGTCTTAATTTCTTTCTTTCTTTTTTTTTTCCGAGACAGGGCTTCTTTGTGTAGCCCTGGTTATCCTAGAACTCACTCTGTAGATTTAATTTCTTTCTTTATTTCTTCCTTGATCAAGTTATCATTGAGTAGAGTGTTGTTAAGCTTCCACATGTATGTGAGCATTCTATTGTTTATGTTGTTATTGAGGAGCAGCCTTAGTCCATGGTGATCTGATAGGATGCAAGGAATTATTTCAATCTTCTTGTATCTGTTGAGGCCTGATTTGTGACCAATTATATGGTCAGTTTTGGAGAAGGTACCATGAGGTGCTGAGAAGAAGGTATATCCTTTTGTTTTAGTATAAAAAGTTCTATAGATATCTGTTAAATCCATCTGTTTCATAACTTCTGTTAGTTTCACTGTGTCTTTGCTTAGTTTCGGTTTCCATGATCTGTCCATTGCAGAGAGTGGGGTGTTGAAATCTCCCACTATTATTGTATGTGGTTCAATGATGCGTGCTTTGAGCTTTAGTAAAGTTTCTATTATGAATGTAGATGCCTTTGATTTGGAGCATAGAGGTTCAGAATTAAGAGTTCATCTTGGTAGATCATACCTTTGATGAATATGAAGTGTCCCTCCTTATCTTTTTTGATCACCTTAGGGTGAAAGTCGATTTTATTCAATATTAGAATGGCTACTCCAGCTTTTTTCTTGGGACCATTAGCTTGGAAAATTGTTTTCCAGCCTTGTATTCTGAGGTAGTGTCTGTCTTTGTCACTGAGGTGGGTTTCCTGTATGCAACAAAATGTTGGGTCCTGTTTACGTACCCAAGCTGATAGTCTATGTCTTTTTATTGGGGAATTGAGTCAATTGACATTAATAGACATTAAGGAAAAGTAATTGTTGCTTCCTGTTAATTTTGTTGTTAGAGCTGGAATTCCGTTCGTGTGGCTATCTTCTTTTAGTTTTGTTGGAAGATTACTTTCTTGCTTTTTCTAGGATGTAGTTCCTCTCCTTGTGTTGGAATTTTCCATTTATTACCCTTTGAAGGGCTGTATTTGTGGAAATATATTGTGTGAATTTGGTTTTGTCATGGAATACTTTGGTTTCTCCATCTATGGTAATGGAGAGTTTTGCTGGGTATAGTAGCCTGGGCTGGCATTTGTGTTCTCTTAGGGTCTGTATGATATCTGCCCAGGATCGTCGAGCCTTCATAGTCTCTGATGAAAAGTCTGGTGTAATTCTGATAGGCCTACCTTTATATGTTACTTGACCTTTTTCCCTTACTGCTTTTAATATTCTTTCTTTGTTTTGTGCATTTGGTGTTTTTATTATTATGTGGCAGGAGGAATTTCTTTTCTGGTCCAGTCTATTTGGAGTTCGATAGGCTTCTTGTATGTTCATGGACATCTCTTTCTTTAGGCTAGGGAAGTTTTCTTCTATAATTTTGTTGAAGATATTTATTGGCCGTTTAAGTTGGAGGTCTTCACTCTCTTCTATACCTATTATCCTTAGGTTTGGTTTTCTCATTGTGTCCTGGATTTCCTGGATGTTTTTGCATTTTGTGTTTCCTTTGACTGTTGTGTCAATGTTTTCTATGGTATTTTGTGCATCTGAGACTCTCTCTTCTATCTCTTGTAGTCTGTTGATGATGCTTGCATCTATGTTTCCTGACTTCTTTGCTAAGATTTCTAACTCCAGAGTTGTCTTCCTTTGTGATTTCTTAACTGTTTCTACTCCATTTTTAGGTCCTGGATGGTTTTGCTCAATTCCTTCACCTGTTTGTTTGTGCTTTCCTTTAATTCCTTAAGGGATTTTTGTGTTCCCTCTTTAAGGGCTTCTACTTGTTTACTTGTGATCTCCTGTAATTCTTTAAGGAATTTTTTTGTTTCCTTTTTAAGGGCTTGTACTTCTTTACCTGTGTTCTCCTGTATTTCTTTAAGGGGGTTATTCATGCCCTTCTTAAATTCCTCTAGCACCATTGTGAGGTATGATTTTAGATCCAAATCTTGCTTTTCTAGTGTTTTGGGATATCCAAGACTTGCTGTGGTGCAAGTACTAAGTTCTGATGAAGCCAAGTAGTCTTGGTTTCTGTTGGCAGGATTCTTGCGTTTGCCTTTCGCCATCTGTTGATCTCTGGTGTTAGATGTTTTTGCTGTCTCTGACTAGAGTTTGTTCCTCCTATGGTTCTGTAAGCCTGTATCAGCACTTCTGGGAGATCAGCTCTCCTCTGGTAAAACCCAGGCACAGATGTCTGTGGATCACTTGTCTGTCATGAGTCCTGGGGTCAGAGCATACCCTGGAGACAGGATCTCCACTTGTGGGAAAGGTGCAGAAAGGGCTGTGGATCTGTTGTCCTTCCTAGGTGTGGTCTGAGGTAGAAAGGATCCTGACCAGACTGCTCTGCAACTTGTGAGGCCTGTGCCTCCCAGCTGATCCTGCCTTAGAAAGTCAGATCCATAGTTTTAAGTTTGTTATCAAAAAGTTTATGGCACAAAAAGTTCCCTTGAGACTGGTGAGTAATTTACATTGTTAACAACCAAAGGAGGGGACTGTGGAGTTGGAAGTCTTTGACACCAATGGACAAATGACAAAGTGAGTGACTGTGCCAGTTCTCACTTAAACCCTCACCAGGTAGAAGCAGGTAGTATCCAGAGGCAAAAGAGACTTTGGCCTGCTACTTCAGCTCACAGCCTGGACTGCCTTTGGAGGCTATGTCCCTCTATGGTTAGCTTTTTTTCAAGCACAATACATTGGAAATAAGTAGAACTCATGGATCTTATCATCCAAAATGTCAAGTGGGTGACTGAGGGTGAGTAGGCGGTATTCTGCTCTTTCCTCAGCCTTCTGAAGTCCTGAAGAGTTCCTAGTGACCTGATCCCCTATTTTTCATATGATAAATTCTAAGCCCTATACCACAGATCACCCACCCATGTCCCCAAGCTACCCAGCAGCAACCCTGGAGTCATCCCTCAGTTCTTGCTGATACCTGTGTCACTGTGACCCCTAGAGTTCTCCAACAGGAAGGCACATACTATCGGCAGGAGCAAAAGAGGTTGTGTGAGGGTCAACAGAGACTCCAAGATAAATAAGGCACATGCGATTGGGGAGGGTTGTCATTAGTTCTTGAAAATTGGTTCATATTTGGAATAAAACCAACTCTCTTACAGAGTAGAATGCAGGCATTGCACAAGGTTATTTCCAAAAGCCCACATAATTTAAAGGAAGTGCAGAGACCCTCTTGGAACCACTGCTGATTGTAGCTCAAGCAGTTTGCACTCGTTCCTCTCTGCCCCTATTGAGACTTTAGTTAAATACTGTGAAGCAGGACCTCGCATCAGGCTGCTCCCCCCCTGTCCTCAGTAAGAGGACATTACCCACTAAATGACTTTGGACAAGTTGCTTAAGCTTCCTCTGCCTTGGTTTCCTCGATCACAAAACAGAACTATAACAGCGCTGAGACTGTCAGTGATAACAGTGGCTGGCCAATTGTAAAGTGCCCAACATACACAGCGACTATGCTACTCACATAATTGATGTATGTGGTTGTTCTGCTGTCCAGAACTAAAGTAGGAAATGATACTTGCTTGGAGTCTCTGGATATTTAAAGCATCTTGAATGCATAAAGGGCTGATTCTTAGCATCGTTGGCTTGCTGACTGTGATGCGGTCATCGGCCATAAAACTAACATGGACAGGATCCCTGCCCTCTGTGTAAGGCTAACAGTTGCTCTGCCTAGGGAATTGAAGAAAGCTGCCCAAACAGAATCCCCAGAGAAGAAGCCTGCCTCCGAAGAAAGATGACCCTTAGATAAACAACCATAAACAGATTTCAGTATCATCATTAGGGCAACAAATCACCCTTCAAAAACACCAGCTGACAGCTCCACGATCCAGTACCGATGGGAAAGCAAACGGGGCCAGGGTGGAATAATTGTGGGAAATACGGCCGGATTAGATGTCACCCGTGAGCTTACATTCTATCGTAATTTAAACAGTCATTGGATCTCCTGATCCCTCTTTATCCAGCTATGCAATACTTAACATTTTATGGCTACCCCCAGTTGCTCTTCCTCAGCCCTCCCCCCCCCCCCTGGACTAGGCTATTTGTTTAGATAAACTGGATTTCCTGGGTGTGATTTGCAGAAATGAGCCGTGTGCATGACTGCCTTGCCACCGGGCTCCCGCTGGGTTTTAAAGCATTCTGCTTTGTTAGAGGAGTTTCAGTGAAGGTTTGACTGAGCAACTCAACTTTACCAGGAGGAAACCAGCCAGTTGTCACTCCTGTGCTGGCCCAATCAGGCAGAAGTAATTGATTCAATTACCACACTGCATAATGAGCCTTTTTCTGCAGCAAGCACAATAAAACACCATGTAACAAACCCTAGCATCTGAATGAGAGCCAGAGGCCAGCTCTGAGAGGAATCCAAACACCAGGCCACGCCCAAGAGTCCAGGAGTCCAGGAGTCCAGGAGTCTGGGAGAGCACACCACTTCCCCACAGCTATACACAGCCGACCTCTCTAACTGGCTGGGTTTATCTGTGAAATTCCACTTTCACATTTTCACATTTATGATCCTTCCTGAACTCCCTACCACTTTTCTTTTGTGTTTTCCTTATCTGTTTGTGTGAGACAGCCACATAAGAGAAAAACATGAGATCTTATAAATTAATTCCACACTGCCTCATCTGTATTATGAGCCAAAAAGAAAGTGGCCATTCTGTAATTTGCCTTTGGAAATGTAGCCATTGGTGGACCCTTTCTTGGTCTCCGAGGGCAGAGACCGAAAGCATGGGTTGTATTCTCTAGGCCACAAAGGCCTATCTGTGGGGCAAGGGTCTTCCAAAAGATAAAGTGCACCAAGCTAACATGGCAGCCAATGGGCTTCTGTACTGGTCTCATTTCTCTTGCCAGCTGTGGCAGCTCAGTCCTATAGTCTTAGCACTCAGGAGGCTGAGGCAGTAGTTTGAGGCCAGCCTGAGCTACATAGCTAATTATAGGCTAGCCCAGACTGTAATGTGAGATCTCATCTCAAAAAATAAATAAATAAATATATGAGTGATATTATAAATATGAATAACTTAATAAGTGATATATAAAAAGAAAAGTAATCAAACCTACATATAATTTGTTAGATTATTAAATGATTGTGAGTGTTGGTACGTGCCTTTAATCCCAGCACTCTGGAGGCAGAGACCAGCAGATCTCTGAATTTGAAGCCAGCCTGGTCTACGGAGCAAGTTCCAGGAGAGCCAGAGAAATCTTGTCTCAAAAGACCAATAAACAAATGATTGAATATGTA
>JADRCD010216476.1:10000-13482 GCA_019843815.1 Montemys delectorum
ACTCTTGAATCCCTCTACTCCACCCGGGTCTGCAACTGGAGTTCAGGGATTTTGTCACCAAGCTCCGTGTCCTGGGGCATCGTCGTCAGCTCCTTCTACAGCCACAAAAGGTCAGACAGCACAGCGCGAGCCAAACTGAATTCCCTACAAAAGCACCAACGCTACAGGTGCCTCTGGTCCCTGTCGATGCACGCAGGTCTCATCCAATCCCACCCAAAGGTGGAAGGAAGTAGGGAAGCGGCTCCTGTGGTCAGCAAATGTGAGACTAGACAAGTCTTCGGTCGCCCATATGATGATAGGCTTAAGGTCTGGGAAAGGAAGACGACCTAGAAAGAACAGCATGACCCAAGAAGGTGTGTGGTTAGCTCCGAAACAGAAGAAGAATTATCTGTGGAAACAAGGGGGAAATGGCATTCAGTGCACAGGGTCTGATTCATGCACAGCGATGGGAGCATAAAAGAACTTAGCGTTTGGGGGCAATTTCCAATTACTCAGTATTACCAGAGGACAGAGCGCAAGGGAGTAAGTAGCGGATAAAAGCAAACAGAAGGAATGAACAGATATCCTGAATGCTTCCTTGCAAATAAATTTAATACTCTTCCTCAATGCTGTAGAAAATTCGTATTTGACTGCAAGTAAAAACAGAAAAAGACTACCCTCAGGAGATTCAAATTCTAAGGATCTCGGCAGCCCAGTTTATGATTCAGCTTCGATGCAACAAGTATCTCCAGATAGCCACACTGCCATAGCCGCAACAGAGAAGACGCTTTTTTTAATGTTTGATTAACTGGTAGTATAGTGTGACTTTTTCCATGCATATGTATCTTTGTACTTTGTCCACACCCTGCCTCCATTAGCCCCTCTCTTCCCCTCCCCCCCCCCCCCCCCGTCACACTGCTGCTTTAGCCAGAGGTAGCTCCCTGTCGCAGTTCTTAGTGGAGCCCCAGCATGGATAACGGGATTTCCATGGATCAGCAGGGTCTGGAGCCGAGACTCATGTTCCTAAATGATTCTGCCTCCATCCCAAACAAAATCAGCATGCTGCTAGCATGGGTAGACACGGGCTTAGCTTGGAAAGAGGCTAACCCACAAAGAGGCTAGAAGCAGAAAAGTAACTTCCTAATATTTTATTTTTTTGCAAAACTCATCCCAGCTAGAGGGATTACGAAAGGATCGAAGCAGTGAGGGCCCTTAAGAGGCAAAGGAGTCAAGCTTGGTGAGCCCCACTGTGGGAGCTGGTTGAACAGCAGCTCGAACGAAGACCCCCTTCAGAGGTGGGAGGAAGAGGGGGAGGGCCTGCAAAGCCTCCTCCAGTCACCACTTTTTCAGATAGCTCAAGATATCTCAAGGGAGAACAGATCTGTCTTGCAAGGGCTTATTTGGTGCTGTTTCTTATTGGCAACCGTAAGTCAGGCTTATCTGAAGAACAGGGTGAGCATCCCTTAGATCCTCAGTGTTGGGCCAACAGGACGTGGGACAACAGAGTCAGAAAGTTTGTGTCTTCTATAAGATTTAGATGTAAGAACAGGGGCAGGACAGAGTTCTGGGGTTAAAAGCATGCACCAACACTCACAGTCATTTATATGGTCAAAGTTACGTGGATTAATAAACGCCACTGCATATTGTCCCATGGCAAAAACATAAGCCTACTACTGTAAGAACTGAGCAAACAGGGACACCTCATACAAATACTGAGGAGCCAGGAATGTCCATTAAGCCTAAAGACAGACAGCTTCAGGAGGGTTTACTGAGCACATCCATCCCCAAGAGATGCCCTAATTGCGGGGAGTAATGCCCGGTTCCAGGAAACGTCCCCAGGAGGGGGTGGGTCTCCCCCACCCCTCCTACATGCCTAAGGTATCTCCTCACCTGGGGGACAAAGGTCAATGGAAACAAAGAACAATGAGAGATAACCAACTCATGCTGTAAACCTATGCACTGGGAAGGTATAAAAGGTGTGTGCCTTTGTTCCTCGGGGTCGCCTTTGCCTGAATGCTAGACGCCACAGTGTACTGGATCATTAAAAACCTCATGCTAATTGCATCGTTCTCCATCTCTGTGTTTTTGTGAGTGGGAGGACATCCTGGATGGAGGTAAGACTCAGCTCTCTGAATCTCACACCCCAGTGAGGATTCTTAAAGGTCCTGCATGAGATAAAGTGAATCCCTATAACCTTTGGTGTGAAACTATTATTTTTTTGTTTTGTTTTGTTTTATGAGTATGGGTATTTTGCCTGCATGTATGTCTGTATGCTACATACATGCCTGGCAGCAGTGGGGGTCAAAAAGGGTATTAAATGCCATAGAACTGGAGTTACAAATGGTTGTAAACCACTATGTAGGTACTCATAATCAAACCTTGGGTCCTCTGGAAGAACAGCCAATGCTCTGTACCTCTGAGACATCTCTCCAGCCCCAAGTGTGAAATTATCAAATGTGGTTTAATCAGCCAAATATGTAGTAACAATGGCCACATCTGGCAAACATTGTCATGTGCCCAAGGTTGTACTAAATGGATACTATGTAGATTCCTTATCAATTATGACCCTGAAGATATCTGGAGTTTCTTCTATTCTCCAAGGGAAGAAACCTACAAGTTCAGAATCAGCAGTGAGCTGAATCCTGAAGCTATTCCTGTCTCCTGTTAAAGGCTCTCTCCTACCCAGTAGGCTCTACTGCACAAAAAAAAAAAACCAGAGGCCCTGCCCACTGGAGATAGATGGCTTGGGTGCTTCATGCTTACCAAAGGGATTGGTAACTCTTTGCAAAATACTTCTGGAACTTGCAAATGTACTGTTTATTGAGTGCCCTGGGAGAGCCCCTCTCCGTGTCTAATAAAATTAAGCTGCCCCTCCAGAACACTTTCCTAGCTATGACATCCCTCCGCTTCTCTCCTGGGAGCTGTATGGTTATGAGATCTTATTGTCATTTCTAAAAGGTTGGTGGAAAAAGAAAATAAGCCCGAGGAGGGCAGACCTAAATGGTGCTGCCAGCAAAATGCTGTCCCCAGGAACATAAGCAGCTGGGTATCTGGGTGCATCATAAAATTTTATTGTGAAATACAAAGATAATGGTCTGCTACCGAGCATCAGGGATGTTTATCATGATTTCCCAAAGCATGCTGGGTATGCTCTCGACAAGCGTGGAGGTTTAACTTGGTTAAGATGAAGACATCAAAATCACAAGGTGCAGCTGACTGTGCCGTTGACTCTCTCAAGGTCACTGTGTCATTTGTTCAGTGAGGCAAACGTGCTGTGGGAAAGAAGGAGACTACTATCAACGTGAGAAGGCCACGTGAGCTGGAGTCTCCCAAGTCTGTTGTGCCTGAATCTCACCAACTCCAGCAGCACCCCAGGGGGAGCCTGTTTGCTTCAGAACAGCATCACCCAGTTTTGCCATGCTAAGAATTTCATGTATCACCCACTTATAACATGCTAACTACATGAATTACCCAGTTCTAACATGCTAACTACATGTATCACC
>JADRCD010216476.1:13492-31732 GCA_019843815.1 Montemys delectorum
GAATTACCCAGTTCTAACATGCTAACTACATGTATCACCCCATTCTAGCATGCTAACAATTACATGTATCACCCGGTTCTAATATGATAACAACTACATGTATCACCCCACCCCATTCTAGCATGCTAACAACTACATGTATCACCCCATTCTAATATGATAACAACTACATGTATCACCCCACCCCATTCTAACATGCTAACAACTATATGTATCACCCCATTCTAACATGCTAACTATATGAATTACCCCATTCTAGCATGCTAACTACATGAATTATCCTGTTCTAACATGCTAACAACTACACATGTGTGTTTGTGTTACAGAGAACGATCCTACACTCCGAGCAGCAAGGGCCTCCCTGACCACTCTGCCTAGGTACCAGTCCCTCCTCTGAAGAAAGTGTTGCCTTTTCCCTTAAAGAGCATGACATTTCCAATCATTCTTCTTCCAGATCATGAAACACAGAAAATGTTTCAAGTGGCTCTTTCTCCCAAAGATGAAGAGAAATCATTACTGAGGCAAATATGTGTAAATGAAGTTCTGTCGTTCCATACAACGGATGCCTTTCACTCCAGGGTTCCGTTGTCCGTTCAGCCATATATCCAGGGCTCATTAGGGCATACAGGTGTGGCTATAGGATTAAGTCTAGAATCTCACAATGTGAAATCTCTTGCAAGTTGTTCAGTTTCATTTCCCCTTCCTAAGTGTGAATTCCCAGAGATGCTCTATAAAGTAGCTAACTTGAGTAGCTCGGCCATCAGAAGCAGGTAAATGCCAATCAATAGTAAGTGTTACAACTTCTTGCTCTGAAAATGGTCGAGAAGGAGTGGGTTGTGGGATACCAATGGGTTGCTCAAGACATTTGCTTTGCATCTTCTAGACAGTTAGAACCCATCGGCTCCTACTGTTATCATCCGGGAGTCTTGATGGAGTTGGTTTTCTCTACCTGTTAAAGAATTAAAAGGCAGGAAAACTCTCAAATGCACAGGAAAAGACTCAAATACTGCAGACAGAATCAGCCAATGGAGAAAGGCTTCTATTAGAGGTGAGGAAACATACACATAGAGTGAGGCACACAGAGAAATTCTCTCTGCAAAGCAGGAGAGGCACTTCAGAGCCCCAAAATTCCGTCTCTCCTTGAGAGATGGTGGTGTTTCCTCATTTATTTATTTATTTATTCATTCATTCACTTTACATCACAATCGCAGCTCCCCTTTTCTCCCTGTCCCTCTTTCACACAGGCCCTCCCCCATGCCTCCTCCTTCTTGAGATGTCAGAATAGGTTGGTGCCCAGAGGCCTGGGGGTTTCATGGGTCTTTGAGATGTCTTCATCCCTAATTTAAGGCTGGTCACTTTGTACAAAGATGAGGAAGCTGGTAGGCCCACAACGTAGAGGGAAACAGATGGGTCCCGACCAGTCCAAGGTAGGGTAGACATGTGGGTACTACAACTGTGGGGAGCAGGGGACCAGCAAGCCTTTAGGCCTTTGTCTTGGGTTAAGAGTATAAGGAAGAAACTAGAGTTTGCCATCTTTATTATCTGTCTGTGGCCCCTCTTTCTTTCTGTCTGTCTGTCTGTCTGTCAAGGCTCTGTCTAACTTCCAGCCCCTCGCCACCCACATTCAGGGTCAGCAGCAACCCAGCCATGCTCTCTGGTTCTGCCTAATGCCATTCTATCACAGGGATACACAGCCACAATCCTGTTGACAAGTTTAGAAGCCCATGCAGAGCCCTGTAGATGCTATCTACCGGTAATGTCATTCATCTCCCTTGGCAGGACAGACAGTGCCTGGAGGGACGGTGCTCTGCCTAAGCCTCCAGCAGCCTAGGACCCACTGAGCCTTCCCTGTATCTCCTTGGATAATTTCAAAAAATATCAGCCATGATGTCTTATCTTGTTTTCTCACAGCAAGCCTGGGCTGAGGTTTCAGGTGCCACGGTGCAGCCAGAAGGCAGATTTATGGTTCTGTTATCAACCCCAGACAGCCAGAGGCTGTGGTCACACAGCAGGGAGGAAACAATAGCCCAGCAAGGAGGGCCACCAGCAGAGCTGAAGCCCAGCACCTGGAGCCACCTGTGCCCGCACAGACCCCTCCTTAGGTGGACAAAGCTGGCGGATAGAAACAGCAATGTCCTGGAAAAGCAGTGCCATCCATTCTTGAGCCTTGAGCCCCATCAGTTCCTGACCCAGGGTTGCTGCTCAAGGCTAAATCCACTCTCATCACATATTTCAGAGATACCAAATCAGTGCAGTAATGTATGGAAGACCCTGCACAGCAGTTTGGACTGACATAAATCAAGATAAAGATATGGAGACTAACAGGACCTCTCTAGAGCTTCCTCATGCTGTATTCACACCACAGGAAAAGGAGCGTCCTGTTGACTTGTCTGACCATATGACAGATGCTAGACACCTATGCTCTGAGGACAAACATGAGGTGTTATGATTCTTGTTTGTCACTCATGGGGAGAATGTATGAAGTCTCAGGATTATGGTAACCCTGAGCTGTTCCAACTCAGTCTATTGCCTATCAGGTTCCAAGTCCAACCACCCTCATTTCTAACAAGCACGCTCTTCTTGGTCCATACAGGTAATTTATAATGGTTAAAAAAAATGTATTTGCCAATGGGCCAGAAAGATGGCTCAGTGAGTAAAAGCCCTCCTTGCCATGCTTGACAACCTGAGTTGAATCTCTGAGATGCATGATAGATGGGGAGAACTGCCTCCCACAAGTTGTCCTCTGACTTACAGACATACACACACACACACACACACACACACACACACACACACACACTCATACTAAATAAATGTTATAAAATTTTGCTGGTCGAGATATCTGCTTAATGCCTTCTGGGCAATTTTTTTAAAGATTTATTTTATGTATGTGAGTACACTGCACCGTCGCTGTCTTCAGACACACCAGAAGAGGGCGTCGGGTCCCATTACAGATGGTTGTGAGCCACCATGTGGTTGCTGAGAAATGAACTCAGGACCTCTGGAAGAGTCACCAGTGCCCTCTCTCTTCAGCCCTCTTCTGGGTAATTTTAGCCAATCAAATCTTACCTCTCTTCAGGACACACAATCTCAGCACTTAGAAGGTGGGTGAGCAAAAAGATCAAAAGGTCCAAATCATCCTCAGTTACATAGCTAGTTTGAGGCCAGCCTGAACTAAAGGATGCTTGACTCAAAAAAAAGTTATGGGCCGGGCAGTGGTGGCGCACACCTTTAATCCCAGCACTTGGGAGGCAGAGGCAGGCGGATTTCTGAGTTCGAGGCCAGCCTGGTCTACAGAGTGAGTTCCAGGACAGCCAGGGCTACACAAAGAAACCCTGTCTCGAAAAACAAAACAAACAAAAAAAAAATTATGGGCTAGAGAGATTGCTCAGTTGTTAACAGCACTGACTGCTCTTCCAGAGGTCCTGAGTTCAATTCCCAGCAACCACATGGTGACTCACAACCATCTGTGATGGGATCCAATGCCCTCTTCTGATGTGTCTGAAAACAGCTACAATGTACTCACATACATAAAATAATTAAATAATAATAAAAAAATTATTTGACCCACAGTTCCCTCATAAGTCCAAGATTGAATAGGCCATATCTGATCACATCTGGCTACATTTGGGGCCTTCTTTCTGTGTCATAATACAATGGAAGACACAGCACGGGCAAGAGAGATAAGAAGGAGGGTTCTCATTTTATTTTATACGGACTTGACTCTCTCAATAACTCCCTTCCATGTAGAATGGCATCTATTCCTGAGGACAGAGTCCCTGCACACTCAGGCATATCCAGCCTCTCAGCACTGTTGCTCTCGGAATTCCATCCCAGTACCATTATTTTCAGGGACACATTCAATCCTTAATATTCCCCAGTATTGTTTCCTTTAAATGAGCAATATATATATATATATAAACCCTTTGTATTGTTATGTGTCCTGGCTTAGGAACTCATAAGAGCCAGCACTGACCTATGGCATTGATAAATATCATATAAAATACAGACTATCACTGAAGAAGCTCATGGGGCTCAGCAGCTAGTTGGGGAGCTATGGGCAGGGCATGACAGTGCTATGGGAGGCAGAAGAGTCCATCTCCTTCAGAGGTATGCCCACTGGTAGGGTGCACAACCCCCTAGGGTCCCACACCCATGTGCGTGTGAGCAGCAGTAGCTAGCATCAGCAAGTTACACAAAGAAGAATAAAACTACTTGTAGTGGCAGCACATAGCTAAATCCCAGGACTAAGGACACAGAGACAGATGCACCTCTGTGAGTCTGAGGTCAGCATAGTCTATACAGTGAGTTCCAGGTCATCTTGGACAACATAGTGAGACCTAGTCTCAACAAGTAAATTAAGTAACTGACTAAATAAATAAGAAGACATGAAGGGGGGACTTGTTCAGGGGGCCCAAGGAGAGTAGAAAAGAAAAGATGCCCACGATACTTTGTATATATGTATAAAATTGACAAAAATGTATACATATATGTAACATTATATATATCACTTCCTACTAAATGAATGAAAGCGGCACTTCCCCAACCCTAACTCTGCTTATCATATACCCTGCATACCCCGCTACCCCTCCTCAGCAGTTCTATGAGTGGGGCACCCTGGCATGCTGCCTCACTCACGGCCTCTTGGCACAATCAGGAAAAGCAACTTCGGGTTGCAGATATTAAACTTGCAGTTGGCCTTTTTTTTTTTTCCCACTAGGCTCTAAGCTAAGGTCACCACTTATTTCCTTGGCCCGCCACAAATATCCTTGTCTGCTGAGTCAGGACTTGGGCTGAACCTGAGCTGGTGGCCCTGGAGGATCCCGGCCCGGCCCGTAGTATGCCTGGGAACAGCTGTCTCCGGCCAGCCCAGCCCAGAGCCTCTACAGAGACGCCGGCCAGTCCCTGCTTATCTTGCATAACTGAGCAGGCGCTGGACTCCGCTCAACAAATATTTACCAAGTGCCTGTTACACGGAGCGCATGATATCATGTGGCCATTTTGGTTCCACCCAACTCGCCAGAAGCCTCTTGGGGAGCTTTAATTAGTGATAGGTGGGGCACATGGGTTCATGGTGAGCTCTGAGCTGCTGCTTGGCTAGCTGCCTGGCCCGCTGTCAACTGTGGATGTTGTAAAGTTAATTAGCTAACCTACCCCCAAATGATTCAAAACTGTGTCAGACACCTAATGAATCACTTAACATATGTTAGTCATTTTTGTGATCATGGGATGGGTCCTGGGCTGGATCCAGTGATCGATAAAAGTGATTTGTTTCAAACCTCCGGGAAAGAGGAGACAGACGCTGCATTTGTAGGCAGTTGGCGGTAGGTGGGGGAAGGGAGAACATTGGTTTTTTTTTTTCAATGGTGTAGCCACTGGTGAGTTGTCTGTGTTCCCATGCACCTGTTTACAACCCTAATGGAACTCACAGGATCACAGAAGACAAAAAAAAAAAAAAACAGGCATGAAAGTGGAGTAATGAACGGTGTGGGAAGAGGATAAAGCCAAGTAATAAGAGTGAATATGATCAAAATTTATACACAAATGAAAACATCACAATGAAACCTTGTTCTGTATAATAAATTTATGCTATTAAACATTAACACACTAGTGACCTCCACCTTGTCAGCCTGACACCCACAGTACTTCCAGATACATTGTTTCATTGTGCACGGAAAAAAAGATACGTACTATGAAGATCCCTAGCACCCTGCCAGGAGCCATCTCATTGTGATGCGGCTGGGGACAGCACTGTAGGAGGAACAGGGTGCGGCTTACCCAAAGGAAAATCAAGCCCTAGTAGAAACTGTAAGGAATGGTTTTGCAAGCACAGTAGAAAATGTTACTGGACCACGAGTAATTCTGTGCAGAAAGCACGGCTGGGGGTACCTTTAGTCTGTTGCTAATAGAAAGACCATCTAAAATGAATCAAATAGGAGACTTATTGTCTTTTATAACAAAGAAGGTAGGTTCATGGGGGAGACAGCCATGTTGTTAGACCCCAGGTTTATCCCATCTTTTCTGTCTTCAAATCCAAGCTGATCGTTTTGAAGCATCTACATGGATACAAGTGAACGCAGATGGTTACAGTCTTCCCAGACAAAAATGACACTGCTCAGAAAATAGTTTTCCACAGGTCTCTCTTTACATGAAGTTTCCCTCTCCACACTCCAAAGACCATTTGCCATTTTTAAACCATGGTTAAATAGGATCATGCCCTAGCTGCGAAGGACTCTGGGAAAATCAAGTGCATGATACTTGATACTCCGTGTTGGGAGATAAGTTGCACAAGAACAATGTGTAGCTGGAGTTTGTAGAGTGAATAAAGGAAGTATCCAGAAATTGAATGTTTAGCCAAACAATAAGTTTGACTTATTCTATTGGAGCAGCAAATGTGCCCTGGTTATTAATGACTCAACAAATGTAGTCCAAAGGTATTTGACTCTACATTTCAAAGTAGATCACAAACTCAGAGAGTTTCCTTCTGAGTTCACTACACTGTAATAACTGTTATTCATGCAAAGGAGATACTGTGGAAGACAGGAGAATCAGCCAGCAGGTACATTTATACATGCATTGACTTCTTATACCATACGACAGTCATGGCCAATGGAAGGCCTCCAGTCTCACACAATTTAAATTGTGTGCACTCAATTCCCAAGACCCAATGATCCTACCTTCACAGGCTTCCATTTCACTAATCCTCTTCTTCTAATACCACGTGTCTTCCACTCAAAAAAATCACTTCTTCAGTTTGTTTGTTTTTTTCTTCGCTTAGTTATTTATGCATGATGTGCATGTATGTGCAGGTGCACATATGTGGGCAGTTGTATGCACACAGTGGATGTGTGTGTAAAGGTCGGAGGACAGTCTGGAGTGTCATTTCCCAGGGCCTGTTCCTAAGGTGCTAGCCATCTTTCTTTCCCTGGAGACAAAGCCTGTCACTGGCCTGGAGCTGGCTAGCCAGAAGCCCAGGGCTCCTCCTATCTCTGCCTCCCCAGTGCTGGGATTACAAGCAGGCACCACTGCTCCTGGATTTTCACATGGGTTCTCTGTGATGGATCTCAGGTTTCCTCTCTGAATGCACTCCCCTGGCTGAGCTGAGCTAGCCTCTCAGCCACTCATAACTATTTCTACTCTTACTACTGTGGAAGATTGTGTTTACTATTATAAGAAAACTGGATCTTTCCTGTCTTATCTCCAACATGTCTGAAATTTTTGGAGACCAAGGCGAATAGGACTCCCTGGCCTATTACCCACTCCTAAAATCCCTAACAACCTGTAGGTTACTCTGCTGTGTGAGGTTGCCACATGTCAAGGAAAGAGGAGAACAAGAGACGAGAGGGGGATATGAGGGAGTTCTGAATGCAGTCTACATACATAGTATACTTGTATGAGAGTATGCTAGTGGAATCCAGTATTTTATACGAAGCATGTATGTACTGAAAAGAGGGAGACTGCGGAGAGAGCACCATGGGTAAGAGAACTCACTCTGCAAGCATAAAGACCTGAGTCGGAATTCCCACCACCTACATAAAAGCAAGTAGGGTGGCTTGTGGCCAGTACCTAGCACTAACAGAGTCAGGTGGATTCTGGGATTTCACTGACCAATCAGACTCACCAGGACAGTGACCAATCAGACTCACTAGGACAGTGACCAATCAGACTCACTAGGACGGTGAGCAGCATCTTCAGTGATTGACCCTTTCCTTTCTTCCTTCCTTCCTTTCTTTCTTTCCTTCCTCCTTCTTCCTTTCTTTCTTCCTTCCTTCCTTCCTTCCCCCCTTCCTTCCTTCCTTCCTTCCTTTCTTTCTTTCTTTCTTTCTTTCTTTCTTTCTTTCTTTCTTTCTTCCGTCCTTTCCTTTTCGTTAATTAATTTATTTATTCACTTTACATCCCAATCACAGCCCCATCCTCCCCCTCACACTCTTCTCAGAGTCCCCTTCTGAGAAGGAGGAGCCCCCCCCCCCCCCCGCCCAGGCCCAGTCGGGTACCAACCCATCCTGGCACATCAAGTCACTGTAGGACTAGGAGAACAGAATCCACAGGCAGGCAACAGAGTCAAGAACAGCTTCTGCTCCAGTTATTGGGAGACCTGCATGAAGACCACACTGCACACCTGCTACCTATGTGCAGGGGGCCTAGGTCCAGTCAGTATGTGTTCTTTGATTGGTGATGCAATCTTTGACCCAAAATCTGTCCTGCCTAAGAGAAGGGCATTGACCCTTTCTTAATCTAATGAGACAGAGGGCAAAAGAGGAAAGACCTAATCTCCTCTGGATTTACAGGTACACTCATAGGTTTCACACACACACACACACACACACACACACACATACGACAAACATGTGCACACATATACACATACCAAAATATTTTTCATTTTAATTTTTAAAAGTGAAAGGACATGTCTCATCATGAACTCATCCAAGTTTTGTTACCAACTAGACACACAGTCCTATGCCAGTCAGTTCTGGAGCCTCAGTGTTTGCATCTGTAAATGGGCACAAGGATGGTGGCGCTGCTGTTCTGCAATGCCCCAGTGAGAAGGTGGAAGCTTACCCAGGGCAGACCCAGACTCCCTGGTCTGTGGTAGACACTCTAAGCCAAAGCTCCCCATAGCCTCCTCTGCTCTTTAACCTTTGTCTCTCATCAACCGTTTGTCAGATAAAGCAAGACCTTGGCAGCAGGTGGCTGGAAAGCCAATTAATGCTGTGGATGTCATGTGATCTGCTAATTGCTGGAGCCTTCCAGATCTAAATTGGTGCGAGAGCTCGGCTGCCAAGGACACCAGCTTTCCACCCTCCCTCTGCCTGACCAAGCCCCACTCTTGAGAGATTCCAAGGAGTCGCCTGCTTCTCAGGAGGCCGGTCAGCAAATCTGTGCTGTTAAAAATAAGTCATCTGGACCCTGACCTGACCCTTGTGTGGAGAAAGAAGGTTCCTACTGCCATCTTTGATTTATTTAGGCTAACCAAACATTAATAATAATATATGTAATAATAACTAATACATCATTATTATTATTGTTATTATTATTATTATTATTATAATAAAACCTATGGTAATTGGACATGCAACTCTTTAACCAGTCAGAAGGTGATGAGATGTGATCTGAAGAAACAAGGTGAACCTTAAAATTTAAAAAAAAAAAATAAAAAGCATTCACACTAGGTGTAGTGATTGCAAGTTTGAGGCCAGCCTGGACATGGCTGGATATTCTAGATACCTCAAAATATCTAGAAGTTTTCTTATAAATAAAGAGCTGGAGACGTAACTCAGTTGTTAGACTATCTCCCCAGCACAGATGAGGTCCTGGAGTTGATCCCAAGCACCACATAAGACTGAGTGTGCTGACACATACATATCTATCACCCCAGCAGTCGAGAGATGAAGCATGGTGACACATACCTATCACCCCAGGAGTCCAGAGATGAAGGTAGAGAGTTAGGAGTCCAAGCTCCTCATCTAACATATGGTGAGTTCTAATTAATTAATTAATTAACTCTAAAGCTTGATTATTAATTCATGTGACACACTAAAGCAAAGACTGGTTATATGAATAGATGTTTTAGTTGCCGAAGAGACGTTTCAGTGATCAAGAGCACTCACTGGTCTTTCTAGGACCTGAGTTCTCTCCCCGGGACCCCCAACAGGTGATTCACGACTGCCTGTGATTCCAGCTCCAGGGGATCTGACGCCCTCTTCTGGCCTCCGACAGCACTCACACATATGTGCACATAGCCACACACACACACACATAAAATTAAAATAAAATGAAGATTTTTAAAAATAAATACTTTGAATAACTGAGCTTTCCTACACAGATAAACAGATGCTATATTTTTTTTTCTAAACAATCAGCTCAGTCTCCCAGCAACCCATCTGCCTTCCCAACTTCTGTCATCACAGATGTCCTTCCTGCGCTAAACCACGACCTGGGTCTGGGCTTCTTGCTAGGAAGTGTGGCTCAGAAGAGTCTTAGCACACTTTTTTTCCCAGAGCCAGAGTGTATTAGCCACACAACAAACACTGATATGACTGTGCTCAAACACTCACCTGTGAATACAATAGACAGCGACTGGAGTCTAGGAAAAGAGACAGGCTACGGTGGAGGGAACAAATAGAGAGAAAAACACAGCCTGAAAAGAGCTCTCTATCCATGAGCTGTGTCTTCTTTGTGTGTCTGTGTGTGTATACCTGTTAGGTGGGGCTACACACACATGCATGCACATCTGTGGAGCGAGAGGTTGATGTCAGCTATATATACATGCATGCACATCTGTTGAGCCGGGATCAGTCAGCTATACATACATGCATGCACATCTGTAGAGCAAGGAATTGATGTCAGCTACACACATATGCATACACATCTGTGGAGCCAGGGGTCAATGTCCCCTACACACACATGCATGCACATCTGTTGAGCCAGGGATTGATGTCAGCTACACACATGCATGCGCGTCTGTGGAGCCAGGAGTTGATATCAGGTGTCCTCCTTGATCACAATCTACCTCATTCTTTGAGACATGGCTTCTCACTAAACCTGGGTCCATAGGTCCAAGAACACCACCAGCGGGCTCCAGAGATGCTCCAGTCTCTACCATCTCAATGTTGCATTATAGATGTGAGCTGCCTCCGCTGGCTTTTACACCTGTTCTGAGGAATTGAACTCCATTTGCAGGGGGCAGAGTTGCCTCATCTGAAAGTCCTTCCCACAGCCCACCTGGTGTGTCCAGTTGACAATGTGACACAATGTTCTTATTACCAAGTCTATTTTCTGAAATCTCACCATTGGAGACTAAAGAGCTCAGTAGTTAAGAGCATCTGCTTGTCTTGCAGAGAGCCCCAAGTTAGGTCGTCACCACTGCTCACATCGGACAACTCACAGCCTCCTTTAACACGAGCTCCAGGGGATTAAACGCCTTCTTCTGGTCTGAGAGCACTCAAACACACATAGTGGCCATTCAAGTGTATGTGTGCACACAATGAATGAATGAGTGAGCGAGTGAATGAATGAATAAATGAAATGAATCTTAAGAAAAGAGACCCTCACACTAGAGTGTTACCAAATAAATTTCCAAATATGTTACAATGTTTTACGTAGGTTTACAATTTTCTGTTGGGCTCCATTCAAAGCTATCTTTGGTGGAACAGAGGAGTGCAGCCTACAGGCAGTGTGTTGGGCAAACCTGAGATAGCCATCCTTAGATCAATTATACGTTCCAAGATACAGTGACCCCAGCTTCCAGCCCTCCCCCTCCAAAAAAAAAAAAAAATCAAATCTTTTCTTCCTTCCCTGTGGTCACAGACAATCTCTGTTTTTTGTTGTTGTTTATATCAACCTTTATGTCTTGTTGCTCCTGTAAGGTTTAATGTTTATTGTCAATTAGACAAGATCTAGAATCATCCCATTGCAATGGGCTAGAGACCCAGACCACATAGAAAGGAAAAGGCAAGGCAAACAGTAGCCTCCACCTCTCTCTGCTGCCTCGAGCCTCTGCCACCATGCCTCCCCAACCGTGAGGCTCTGCACCTCAAGCTGTGAGCCAAAACAACCCCCCCCCCCCCTCCCTTTTGGGGGGGGGGGGTAGGAGTTTTCCAGAAGATGCGGTATATCCACAGAGCCCCACTGAGGCCAGCTATTTGGAGTAGCAAGACCAAGCTCACATGACAGTAGCCGAGTCCGATCAGGGGACGCGGCAGGGACGGTGCCTCTGACGGCTGCCATGTTCTCCATCACTTCCAAGCCACGTGCTTCCTGCTTCCTTCTCTTTCTCTTCCTGTTCCCTCTCTGTTTTATCTCTCATTTCCTTGCGCCTTTATAGATAGATTCACGCGCCTGGCTTGAAGACCCGTCGTCCAGAGCCACGAGAAAAACAGCAACTGAGAAACGCATCTAATCTCATTTGTTTCAAATGCAGTCCTCTTCTAAAGTGGTTCATAGCAAGGTGGGTGGCTTCTAGGGGCTGCTGATCTATTCCCAAAGATTCAAGCTAGATCACTGCAGCGCACTCATTATAACAATAAGGGAGACAGTGTCTGCCCTTGGAGTCTCTTAACAAACCTTCCTCGGTGCTTTTGCTCCACTTTAGCATCCATTGTGCATTGACTGTCCTCTGTCTACCCCTTGCTCCCTTAGGTCAGGATCTTCTCCTCGACCCCTGGATACACAGCAGACCACCGGACCCTCTGCTTCCCAAGCAAAGCAAACTCAGCCAAATTCCATCTATAAACTCTCAGAAATCCTTGTTCGTAACAGTGTTAGAAAGAGACAGCTCTCTGTCCCCTGAGAGGCTGACCAGAGCCTGACAAATACAGATTCAGAGGCACACAACCAAACATTGGACTGAGCAAGGGGATCCCAATGAAGAAGTTAGGGCAAAGAGAAAAGGCGCTAAAGGGGTTTGCAACTCCATAGGAAGAACAACAATATCAACCAACCAGACCCCCCAAAGCTCCCAGGGACTAAACCACCAACCAGAGAGTACACATGGTAGGGACACATGGCACCAGCTGGATAGGCAGCAGAGGATGGCCATATCTGGCATCACTGAGAGGGGAGCCCTTTGGTCCTGTGAAGGATCCCAGGGTAGGGGAATGCTAGGGTTCTGAGGCACGAGTGGTTGGACTGGTCGGGGGGAGCACCCTCATAGAGACAAGGGAGGAAGAAGGGATAGGGGGCTTGTGGAAGGGAAACTGGGAAGGGGGATAACATTCGAAATGTAAATAAATAAAATAACCAAAAATAATGAAGAAAAATAGCTCAAAAGGAGAATAAAACTAAGAAAACCAAAAAGTTCAGAGGTGGATAATTTTTTCATGATCCAGATTTGAACCTTTTCATAAGGTTTTTGGTTTGCTTTACTGTTTCAGTTTTAAAATCATTTTTTGTTTGTTGGTTTGTTTGTTTGTTTATAGACAGACTATCCTGGAACTCATGATCCTCCTGCCTCAGATGTATACCACCACACCCGGCGGTCCTTAGATGTTTATACCACACTCTGTTTTTAGAAAAGGCTTTTGAGAAATCCTGTGTTAAGAAAGCTTGCCAATCCTTTCTTTCTTAAGTGCATTTGGCCAGAGCCTTCTTGTGACACATCCTCTAGCAAAGACAGACGGGATTATTGTTGCAGATGTTGAAAACCTTTGCGAGCAAACCTGCTCCTGCTCCTCCTGCTCCCATCTTCCCATCCCATGGCTCGTTCTGCAGGCTGCAGACAGATAATAGAGCTAATCTGACCCACGATATGCCAAGGCAGTAACTACCATGGGTTTTGAGATGTCTGCTTCCTGGTAGTTTCCACTCTCCAAAATACTGAAGGAGGGGCCGCAGCATCCTCTTTTTATAGTTAAACTTTCTCCATAAATGTCCACTGAAGGTTTGAGCCTAGGTTTTCAATGTCTTCTGTGGATGCTAACCATTCTGTTAATAAAGGTATCTTAATCTTCCCCTTCCAGAGCCATTTACATTTCAAAGTCAAAGAGGCGGGGGGGGGGGGGAGGGGAGCCTTAATACCAGAAGAACAAAATGAATCACTACCAATAGGAACCATAGAGGATGTGAAAGAAATCAGGGGAGAGGGAATGGAGGGAGACTGCTCTTAATTTCTGTATCCAAGATCCTAGTCAGGTCTCCCTGAGTTGAAGCAGCTCATCACCTACCATGATATGCTAATGGATCCACATTTAGGGGAAGGACAAGCTACCTGTGTATGGATTGGGGTACTGTGGCATGTATAATTCACATACTTGGGTTATGGATTTAATCTAATGAGGCTAAGAAAAAAATTGCCGTACAGCACCTACAAGGCGTATATATATATATGTGTATATACATACATATATACACACACATATATATATATGAATACACATATACATCCATGTGACACCAGCTGTAGAATGCCCAGTGTGATGTCTCTTGAAACTAAGCTACTAGGCATTTTCTGAAGATAATAATCATAAGAAAGTGGTGCTTGCTTTTCCACCTGTAGCTCCTTTCTAACTGTTAGCCAAAAAAAAAAAAAATCTGATTTTGTAGAATTTCAAAAGAAAGAATTCCGTGGGTAACATCCTTATATACAAATGCTTGCTCCGTGGTGATAATCCAGTTGGGGGTTCATCAGTGGAATTTCTCTCCCCACCTGATGTTCGTCTCCTTGGGCTCCTATCCAGTTCTGTTTGTACTTCTCCGTCACCTCTGTTTGTTTAAGAGGGTGACACTCCTGCTTCGCTGTTTACACTGTAGCTTTCACTGGGGCTTATTAAACTCATCGTTACTTCATATAAGCTGTAGATATGTGGCAAGGGCCAGTTAGTGTTGACAGTAAGTAACAGACACCCTGTCAGAGGATAGCATGTTTAGATATTCCGCTGAATGCCTGGTGGATTTTGTCCCTGTAAAACTATCACAGATAATGAAGCCACTATCAGATAAGTGACTATAATAAATGACCGCAATTAGGTCTCTGGTTGATGAGAACACTCGGTGGTCTCTGCAGCCTAGCTGAGACGAATCCCAGGCTAGGTTGGGCTAAAGAAAAAAAATTTAAAGCAACCAAAAAAATCAAATTTACACAAGACTGATTCACTAGAATACCACTGATTTCAAATGAAGAGTTAAAAGATGGTTTCATCTCTGTTCCTTCTTCCCTTCCTCTTCTTCCCTCTCAAAAAGTATAAGAAAACAAAAGACTGAAGTCAGACACTTTTAAAGCACGAAGACTTTCGGGATGCCTCCTTGTCCACACTCACCCTCTTGAAATCCACAGTGATACAAAATATCATCAGATGTCTGAGCTTAGAGAAGCTTCTCCTAGTGGGAGGGGCCTGAACAGAGCTGTTATGCCTTGCAGAAGGAAAGCCAGAGACACGATCAGATCACCATGAGCCTATGACCCCCAACTTCAGGGCAGCTACCAGGTTAAGGAGCCGTAGTGTAGCTTGCAACCATTCTTTAAGGCTCTTTGTTTATACCAATGCGGCTCTTGGTCTTTAGGAGGCATCTATTTTCTTCTACGGAGTAGTCATTGGAGATAAGTTGAACTACAAATGTATAACTTAAAAGTGTGCTAAAAGAAGGTGTGCGGAGTCCTTCAGAGACCTTAAAAGCAGATCTGAGCAGAGCAGGCTGTGACTGGCAGACTCGCACACTCTCCATGCTCTGCAGAAGTATTTTTCATTCCATGACAACTGTTTTGTTTACGTCATGACATGGTGGCCTGCCTGACTATCTCCCAGTCCCCTCTCCTGCCATGGTCCCTCATTGTCTCCCCCTCCTACCTCTAGTTCCTTGTCCATCCTCCTGTCCTCCTCTGTGTCATTGCAACAACTTTCCATTTTACCCTAAGCACACCTTGGGCAGGGATGGTGGATGGGAAGGGTTCCATTTGCCTGTGCCTGCATATTTCCTAATAACAATTTGAGGGGAAATTACCCTGAGCAACGGAGTGATTGCTCCAAGGAATAAGTGCCTGAGAGCTGGGGGTGGGGTGATGGATGAGGTCTCTGTATATCCCCGTTGCCCAAAGACCTCATAAACCTAGGAAAGCTGCCCAGGCATCAGCCTGTTTACCTTTTCACGACTTTAAAGGTGATTTATTTGACCTTTGAAAATGGCACCCATACTTCTTGCAGCAAACAGCACACCCTTCAGCATAAATGTCAGGGTGGCGAGGTCTCCAGTTGACAGTACTTTATCATTGCTCTCCAGTCCTAATCAGAATGGGGAGTGCCTGCTGGCCTCTCGCTACAAACATATTTGAGGGACATTGTCTAAATACCCAGAGATAAGTGTGTGTTTGTGTACCAAGGGACTGTACAGTTTCCATAACGATTTCTAAAACTATTTATAAATGCCTGGATGGTGGGTAAACAAGAAGGTGCAGGTAGAGTGAAAGGGTTGGGATGGGAGATAAGATCTGAGCTCTGCACTCACTGGTTGGGTTAGCATCATTCTACAATGTGCCAACTTACAGCTGAGAACTCAGGAGACAAACAACCTGCATGGGGTGGCAGCTGCTCTGTTTTTTGTTTTTTTTTGTTTGTTTGTTTTTTGTTTTTTGTTTTTTGTTTTTGTTTTTTGTTTTTTGTTTTTTTTGTTTGTTTGTTTGTTTTTTTTTGCTGTTTCATCTTGGGCAAAATGCTTAAACTCTCTGTGCCTTTGCTGACTTTTTATGTTCTCCCAACATGAGTCAGAAGGAGAGGGTAGGGGGCACGTGAGCATAGTAGGGACATAGAAATTGGGGCCCCTTACATTTTGTGAGCTTGGGAGAAGCACATAATGTGATCAATGTTTTGAAAGTCCTGGCGCCCCCATGGCTGTTACAAACCCAAGACACATTTTTTTTCTTTTTTATTCCGGTTTGTTTATCTATTTGTACGTGAGCGCACATGCCACACACATGTGTAGAGGTCAAAGCACATGCAGTTTTCAGGAATCAGTTCTCTCCTTCCATGTGTGTCCCAAAGATTGAATTCATGTCATTAGGCTTAGTGGCAAGCCCCCTTACACTTAGCCATATCACCAGCCCCTAAGACCCGCTTAATTAATATGGTCTAGAAATCCACTTACAGTGTCTAGAGGGGAGGGGCCTTCAGGGAATCAGATCCCAAATCTTTACTACATCTGTAACTATTCTTCCAGACACTGCGGTGACAGAAGTGACGAGTGGCCAGTGTCCTGTGAAGGAATCTGGTTAAGTCCTTTGTATCTTTGTTTTACATGTGGAAAGCAAACTGGAGATAAAAATAAATAAATAAATAAAAATAAACAAACTCCTGTTGAAGATTCCAAGCTCTTCAGAACACAGTGCTGTGCACATTCTGTCTAAACTTCGATGGCCTGAGAATGCTATTTATGAGTTTATGAGTGAGAGACAAAATCATTGAACTGAGTCAGAGGCTGTCCGCTCTGGGAGCAGTCGCCCTTGAGACTTACTAATTCTCCCCTTCCCATGGTCCCATCGTCCCAGTCTCCTCTCAGAGGTGTTCCACCCACAAATGCTGATCCCACACCTGCCCAGCCCAGGGGCAGGGCCTGTGAATAGAGAGGGACCTAGCTCTGCCCACCAACCTCTATGACAGCCCATAATTTATCTGAGCCGCTACTCTCCTCAGGACGTGACGACTGCATGTGCTCGAAGGGGACAGATGAAGGCTCATTAATCTTTCCCCTGGTGGGGAAGAAGCTGATGGTAATTTAATTTAAAAGAATGGGAGAGGCAGATAGAAAAAGACCACAGGGTACAAATGACAAGATTATTAACTGCACCCTGAACCAGCTGCTTGCCAAGCTGCCTCGGTTCGTGGAAGCAAGTTGGGTCAACATGGACCTAGGTTCAAACAAGGTTTACAGAGGGATGGGGGGGGGGGTTCTGCCAGCAGTGGGTGATGGCAGGGTTCCACATTTCCAGGGAGAAGGCAAAGGACTTTTGTGGTTAGCAGAGGAACTGGCACAGGGACCAGCTTAGCAAGCAGGCTTAAGTTCAAAAGGTCAGGGCAAACTCAGAAACGCTTTTCTTCCACACCCACAAAAAGGAAACGGTTGGGCTTAATCACTGAGGTCTCCCTCTGGGTCTTCCCTCTGCCGACCTACCTCCCACTCTAATAAAGTCGATTTTATTCCCGTCTAAGTTGTTTGTAAAGGCCAAGTGGGCTACAGCTCTTTGCTTTGAAGGGAAGAAAGTCTCGTACCTCCACCAATTGAGATGGAGATAGAAGACAAGACACCCACCTCACACTCTAAGGGAACGTACAGTGTACCCATCCACTCCCCCAGGAAATATGACATCATCGTGTAAAAGGTGAGACTCCATCATTCCTGGTGCCAGCATCCTCCATGGATGCTCTTGGTGGGACCTCGGAACCTGCGTTAGAAATTCCAGTCGTGATGTCAGTGAGGCAGCTCAACAGGAAAAGCTCTCACCTTGCAAGGCTGATGAGCAGCGTCCAATGCCTGAATCCAATTGGAAGGGGTCAAATGTAGAGGCAAGCATACCTAACCCTAGCTTTCCTACAAGTGGCGAGAGACCAGAGAATCACCTGGAAGCCCTCCAGGCCATACAGATGGAAGTGTGAAGCTCGAAGACAGAAAGAAATGAGGGATGCTGCCTCAGATCAGGGAGGAATGCGGAAATCGGCTCCCAAAGTTATTCTCTGATCTCCATAGGGGAGGCGAGTGTGCGCGCGCGCACACACACACACACACACTAATAAAAATAAAGTAAATTTTATTTGA
>JADRCD010216477.1:13445-30465 GCA_019843815.1 Montemys delectorum
CTAGTGAGGCTTCGGAAGCAGGTGATTGGATTTGCTCTTTAGATGTCGGACAGTGCTGGAGATCTGAAATATGAGGTGAACGTGTCATGTTGGATGTCAGCATCCCAATGTGATAGACACACAGGGGTACACCTGCTTTCTTCAGATCTTATGATGGTAGGCGTCACCTTCCTTAGATTGTGTGCTTAGTTCCGACTAGAGTTTGCTTTCAAGATCTCTGTCTCAGTCATCAAAGGGGACTTTGGGATATTAAAGTCTTTCATTGGTGTGATGAGCAATATTGCCTGCCAATATTTGATGGGACCTGGAATCGCCTAGGAGACTCAGTGTTGGACATGTCTATGAGTGTGTGGTACTTTCCAGTGGCTGAGTTAACTATCCAGAGGTTGGGGACAGCAGTGTAGCCTACCTTCCCTTTTGTCTGGGTAAGTGTATCAGTCAGTCGCTGCTACTGCTGGTGTGGGTATCATACTTGGCTGACACCACACTCTAACTCCTTTGACCTTCTAACATGTATTGAATTAGGACCCTTGAGGCATCTAGCTTTACAAGCTGAGCAGCTATTGGATACTCACCCACTCGGCCCCTGTCACGTAAGGCAATCGAGTGTGTATCTTCTCACAGTCACTCTGCTGGTTCCACTCCTTAGCGAACCCTGCCTACTGTAGATGGACTTCACTGCACATTTACATATCAGAAGTCCCACTTGCTATTTGTTTTTCTTTAGCCTATTCTTGATTACCAAGCCTACACTCATCTCAGGATTTCTTATTTTCTCATTTCTTCATAAACATATATCCTTTTAGGTCTTCCTGGGCTCAGGTTGCAATAAAACTCTCTAGAAGACAGGGAATAATTGCTATCACTACAATTCTAAATGAGTAATTTGTTTGATAATTTAACTTTCACTTTCTGCAGTATGGCTTAGCAGAATGTGCCTGGACTGGAGGGCTAGACAGCTGTAGATTCAGTTCATGAATCTGCCACTCATTTGGGCACTGTGACAATTGGGCTGATCCCTCTCCCAGGCATACAACTAAGCACTGACAAAACATGCTGGTTTCACACTTCTGAGGATTATCAAAGACTCCCCTTAACAATACATAGTTATCTTATGTTATTTTTTAATATGGTGTTCTATTTCTTGTGTTAACAAGTGCTTTTCAGGCAGTGTGCCACATCAGAATCTAAGATTTCCATGCCGTTAGCCTGGAGAGGTCTATGTTTCGTGTTTTTGGATCTTTGCGGGTGACTCAATGGGCAGTCCAGTGTTGATCTCCTGGATCCACAGCTGAGTAGGAGTGAGCACCATCCTGAGGAAGGCAAATAATTACAGTGCTTCAGCCTTCGGGAGGAAGGTGCCAGTCCAGAAAGAACACTTCATTCATGTACCCTCAGGGTTTGGCCCATCCCTCCCCCTCACCATGCTAGAGAAAAGAAACCACTGTGTGGCTCATGGCTGTGAAGGTCATATGCATCACAATTTATTTATTTGTTTATTTATTTTTGGGGGGATGGTTTTAATAAAATTATTTATGTATTTACTGTACAACCCGATATCAGCCCTTCTTCTTCTCCCAGAAACCTCTCACATAAGTCCTCCCCCCATTCTACCTTTCTTTTTTCTTTTGAGAAAGGCAAGCTCCCTTTTGTGCTTCACCGCCCATTAACCCCCCTCCGTGCCCCCTCATCAAGTCACTGAAGGACTAGGTGCATCTTCTCCCATTGGGGCCAAACAAGGGGGCCCATTTAGGGGCACAGGATCCACAGGCAGGTAGGCCGCAGGCTCAGGGACAGCCTCTGTTCCAGTTGTTGGGGGACCTGCCTACAGACCAAGCTGTTTATCTGCTACGAATGTGCAGGGGCCTAGGTCCAGCCCATGCTCACTCTTTGGTTGGTGATTCTGTCTCTGGGAACCCCCAAGGGTCCAGGTTAGTTGACTATGTTGGTCTTCCTATGGAGTCCCTCAGTCCTTCTCCCAACTCTTCAGTAAGACTCCCCAAGCTCCATCTAATATTTGAGTGTGAGTCTCTGTATCTCTTTCCATTGGCTGCTGGATGGAGCCTCTCAGGAGACAGTTAATACTAGGCTCCTGTCTGTAAGCATAACGGAGTATCATCAATAGTGTCAGGGATTGGTTCTCAAGTTGGGCCAGTAATTGGTTGGTCATTCCCTTAGTCTCTGCTCCATCTTTGTCCTCACACTTCTTGTAGGCAGGACAAATTTTGAGTCGAAGGTTTTGTGGGTAAGTTACTGTCTTTATCCTTCCACTGAGAGTCCTGCCTGGCTACAGGAAGTTGCCACTTCAGGCACTATATCCCCCACTGCTAGGAGTCTCAGCTATCGTCGCTCCCATAGACCCTCTAGAGCTTCTTCCCAACCCAAGTCTCTGGCACATTGTAGAGATTACCCCCCAAACTCCTGATCTCCCTTCTCTCTCCCATGCTCTTCCTACATATGATCTTCCTCTCCTCTTCTCATCCCCTTTTTCACTCAGTTCCCTCCTTCCACCAACCTCTGATATCTATTTTGTTTCTCTTTCTGAGAAAGATTCAACCATCTTCCCTTGGAGCCTCCTTGTTATTTGGCTTCTTTGGGTCTTTTGATTATAGCATGGTTATCCTGTAGTTTATGGCTAATATACACTTATAAGTGAGTACATACTATGCATGTGCTTTTGGGTCTGGGTTGTCTCACTCAGGATGATAATTTCTAGTTCCATTTCTGTGTGAAATTCATGATGTCCTTGTTGTTAATGGCTGAGTAGTATTCCATTATGTAGGTATACCAAGTTTTGCACTACAATTCTGAATGCTATCAAGATTTAATTTATTTTTTAAATAAATCTTAAAATTAATTTTATTTTAAAAATAATCTTAAAGTTATTTACTTAAAATTAATTATTTAAGATTTTTTTGAGATAGTGTTTCTCTATGTAGTGCAGCCTCACCTGGAGCTAATCATATAGTCCAGGCTGACCTCAGACTCATAGAGATCATCCTGACACTGCCTCCAAGGACCGAAACTCTTGGCATGGCTCAAAAAATGTTTAAGATTTATTACCCAGACACTCTCCAATATGGTGTATGCAAAAGTTGATGCAGAAATAAGAGCAATAAAAAATCTCTTAAAATAAGTAGAAGTAATTATTACATGTTAATGAAGATTGTCAAGCAAAACCTGTTAAAAATGTTGATATTTACTTCTTTTCAGCACTTCAAATGGAAAGTATGTTAGGTATTGATGTGCACACTAAATAAGCTTAAAACTATTTTGAGATAAACATTAAGAGTTTTCTACCATTTTATAAATTCACAGTGTTGCCTTTTACAATGTTGCCCTTTGCTTACTGTTTACCCTAAACTGCTATAAATCCCAGTTTGTTACTGGTATTGAGGGGTCTGTAACTGAGCTGTTCTTGTGTGTAAAAGGTAACTCTATAGTGTACAGCAGGACAGACATTTACAGTGTTGACAGCACCAGATCAGGGACAAGGCCACCAGGGAAGAAGAAAGGTCTCCTCCCTTTTGTAGCTTGTCCAGAAGTCTGCATGCTAGGAGAGTTGATACATTGCGTCAAATGCAAGTACATGGTTATTTTTTATTATTATTACTAATAAATTTATCCACTGCACTAGAGGAGACTGTGAAAACAACCAAAAATAACCACTTAAGGGAATTACTGCAATGTTTGGAAATGTTAAAAAAATGTTCAATAGGATATTTGTTCTAGAACATACATACACATTCAGTCTCATCAAAGGCACCTGGTCAAACATCACGGGTCTCACACAAAATGAATCCAACAGGTAGCGTTAAAGCACTTTATATTACCACAAACTTTGCTGGACACTGCACTAAGTTATTCTACTCTGGCTTCACCCTAACCTAAATATTGTTGGCCTTGCTTCACAGTTGAGGAAATTGAGGGTAGATTTTAAGTTGCTGAAACTCAAGATGTGATCCAGCAGTCATTGCATCAACCTCACCTGGAATCCTATAAGGAATGTAGAGAGACTTAGTTCCCTCCCCTGGGTCGTGATGATGGCATTAACTGCACTGGTCACAATTAACTTGGTCACTGGGGATATAACGCTCATCTGAAATGTGTACCCTTGGAATCACATGGAAAAGTTGCTATTTATAAATGAGCAGAATAAATAGAATCAGAGCCTGTGGAGATGGGTTAGTCAGTAAAGTCCTCGCTTTGCAAGTATGAGGACATGAGTTCGGTTTCTAATACCCACATCAAGCAGGGGTGGTAGAGCATGCCTGTAATCCCCCTGCACACAGGAGGACTCTGGAGCTTGCTTCTCAGCCACACTAGCCTAATTGGTGGGTACAGGTCCCAATGAGAGATTTTCCTTTCCTTTCCTTTCCTTTCCTTTCCTTTCCTTTCCTTTCCTTTCCTTTCCTTTCCTTTCCTTTCTCTTCTTTTCTTCTTTTTTTCTTTTCTTTTCTTTTCTTTTCTTTCTTTTTTTTTTTTTTTAGAAAAAGCAAGGTGAGCCAGGTAGTGTCGAGACATACCTTTAACATTCAGGGCAGAGAGGTAGGCAGATCTCTGAGTTTAAGGCCAACCTAGTCTACAGAGTAATCTTCAAGACAGGTAGGACTGCACAGAGAACCCCTATCTCAAAAATCAAAAAAACAAACCAAACCAACCCTCATAAGAAAACCACCACCAACAAAAACAAAACAAAAACCAAGGTGGATGGCTTCTGTGGACCAATAGCCAAGGCTGACCTATAGCTTCCACATACATGAGACAGACAACACAGTGTCCTGAAGGACAGTTACGCTAAAGGCTGCTAGACCTTGTGCAATCTGCAGGAAGCAAGGCACCTTCAGTCCCGGTCCTCCAGAAGCTCATATCAAAATTCAACCACACAGCTCATGGTCCCTCAACCCCTCACCTACGACATCCACCCCCCACACCTCTCTTTGCTGAGTCTCTCTTTCTATAGTACAGCTTGCTACTATTGCTGTGTTCTCTCTGGAACATAACAGACTTTCTGTAAGTACTGATGGCTTCAAATGAATGATTCATTTCTCCTTTAGTTCTTTGTGCAAATCTTTGTAGGCCTGGCCACCAAGGTAGCAGAAACACTTAGCCATGTCCTAGCCACCATGAAAGAAGTGAACGAGCTGGCATCATGGTCTCCTTTCACAAGGAGAGCCGACTCTCCCTTTTGATTCGTTTTTTTGAGAAGCAGGTTCTAGCAAGCGAGGCTGGCCTCAAACTTACTCTGTAGCCAGTTGGTCCTGAACTTCTGATCCTTCTGCTTCCACTTCCTAAATGTTGTGAGTTCAGGTGTGTGCTATAACATCAGATTGGGAAGACGAATTTTTAAGAGCACTGCAATTAACAATTAGCCAGGAGCCCCGTCCCATCCTCATTCCTTTAGAACAACAGTGAGAGGGCTTTTATAGAACCTGCCCTTGCTGAAGAGTGGACAGCTTGTATAAGGTCTATCTGACCACATCATACAGGAGCTGGAGAAGTCAGCCAAGACCTTGAGGACATGTGGCTTTGGACTCCTGGGTAAAGAGTCTTAGGCGAAAGACATGGATTCTGACCCTGCACCTCAGGAGCTGCAGGTGATAGTGTGCAGTGGGCAGATGGGCATGGCTTCTGGCTGTGTACCCCATGGCTTCTGACCATGTACCCCAGGAGGTGTGGATGACAGTGTGTAGTGGGGAGAAGAGCAAACACACGCCCTCAGTGTTAGGCATCTTGGCTATTGCCACCCACATTGACTCCTGGGAACTTCCACCATCCCAGGTCTCTGAGACTTCCTAGAGATTCCCCTCACACCCCCAGCCCTGGCAGCTGCAGATTTCTATTCATTCTCCTGGCCTTATGGCCCTTTCTCCTGTCTCTCCCCACACCTGCTCCTGCTGCCCCATTCCCCTCCCCATCCCCTCTCCTACCCAACTCCCTCCCTCCCTCTGCTTCCCATGCCTATTTTGTTGCCCCTTCTAAGTGAGATTTCAAGTATCCTCACTTGGGTCTTCCTTCTTGTTTAACTTCTTTGGGTCTGGGTATATCATGGATATCCTGTACTTTATGGCTAATATCCATTCAGAAGTGAGTACATTATACATATGTACTTTTGGGTCTGGTTACCTCACCCAGGATGATATTCTCAAGTTCCATCCATTTGCCTGCAAAATTCATGATGTCCTTGTCTTTAATAGTTTAGGGACTCTTATGGAAGAGTTGAGGGAAGGACTGAAGGCATTGGATGGGATAGGGGCTCCACAGGATTACCAATAGAATCAACTAACCTGGACCCCTGGGAGCTCTTAGAGACCTAAGCCACCAACCAATGAGCATACATGGACTGGAACAAACCCCTCTCCCCAGCCCCTACAAATAGAAGACATGCAGTTCAGTCTCCATGGCTGCCTTGTCTGGCCTCAATGGGAGAAGATGTGACTAGTCCTTCAGAGACTTGATGTGTCAGGGTGCGGGGATAACCAGGGGGCCCCAACCTCTCACAGGAGAAGGGGATGGGGAGAGACACTGTGAGGGGGGAGCTGGATGGAGGGCAGCATTTAGGATATTAATTGATTAATTAGTTAATTAATTAAAGCCTTCACCTGGGAGAAGGGGTTTTCCCCTCCTGCCACCTCATCCAGAGATCACCAACCTGGAAGAATGTGATTATTGTCTGTTTGGGTTCATTTCCTTCTGTTAAGAGGAATAAATTACCAGAGACCAAGTAGCTGTGAAATTAATGTTGTTCTTATTATGAGACAAGCATCCCATAATGATGTCAGGAAACACCATAAGCCAGGCTTATAAACAAGTTAGGAATCTGAGAAATCACAGTTGATAAGTGGGACTAAAACTCACACCTGCTGGCTTGCTCTTCTGCTTGTCTTTTGGCAAATGTCTATCTTGATCTGGATGTGATGTGAGGTCTAACCTTCTGAATGGTACAGGCATTCAAACCTAGAGAGAAGCTGTGACTCCAGGCTCTGGGTCTCAATGACCTGAGACAAAGGTGACGTTCTCTGCTTCATGGTTCAACATGTTCAGTCACGGGTGTGAAATAACTCCTAACAAAATGTTCAGCTGGGTCCCCACCACAGGCAGCAGTCCATGGTGGTGCTTAACCATCCCTACTGGTCATCAAGTGACTGACACAAAACGGAAAATGGCGTGGGTGGGTGGATGAATGGTGTTGACAAGGATTATGCAGTCATTGCCAGTGGGTGGCCATGCCAACAAGGACCACCATCCTTAGTGCTTGGTGATGAGACATACCTGGGAATCCATCCCCAGCCAAAAGCAGTCTCCACTGGGAACCTATTCCACAGGAGGCTGTGTGGAGGATTCCCACAGTCCTCACCCATGGGAGATAGTCCAAGGCCCCCATTGGGAGCCCTAGATAACATGGAGCCTGGGAAGTCCTGGCTCCCTCACTATTCCCAGAGTGAGTCACACGTGTGTGGATAGAATTTGTTGATGTTTCAGAAAACTCCCTGTGAGACTGAATAACAAATTCATAAGTGAATATCTGGCAGGGTTAGGGGCACTGAAACTTGAGGCTTGGGGAACCTTCAATGGAGAATTTTAGCTTTGGCCTTCAAGAGAGTTGGGGCTGCAGAAGGGCTCCGGGCTATCATTTGCCATTGGCTTGGGTCTATGTGGCCAACAACTATTTATAGAAAGGGTGTATTTTCCATTGGCAGGTAAGCCGTCATTGCCCCCAAGCCCCCGGACGATTTGACTATGCAAGCACCTCTGTCTTTCTAAGGTCTGCTTTTGAGGTCTAACATAAATCCCTCCTGAAATTTCTGGGTGTTGCTCTGAGGCTCTTGCCTTGTTCTTTGTTACCCAACACTCTTCAGGAAGTTTTATTTACATGGCTTTGGTTAAGGGTCCCCAGACTCCTGTCAATCAGCCCTGTTGGCCTGCCAAGTGTGCTCCGCTCTTTCATCATGGCAATCCTGTTTGGAGCTGGTCTTGCTGTTCCCTAAATCTTCATTTCGTGTCCCCACCACCCAAACACGTCTCTCTTCACTTCACACAAAAACACCCTTGGTGATGTTGACACAGAGTAAGCTACCTTTTTACAGAGCTTGGGAACTATTCAAGGAAAAACTTAGTCACCAGTGGAGGCTTCTTTAAACTCTAGAGCTTGCTGAGTTTCTAGGTAATTACTGCTAACTGTGACTCTCGTGGCCTAAGAGCTTCCTCGGGTTACTACCCCTGAGGTATAACAGGCCAAGACCATTCTTAGGGTGTTAGACAGACTTTCCAAGAGAGGGAGGAGTGACCCCCTCCCTATTTAAAACAAGTCTTGAGTCTTGTCCCTGGTGAGGAAAAGTGACATCGGGTTGGTTCATGGACACTAACTGAGTTTTTTCTTTGTGTCTGAGATGTGAGATGTTTTTAAAATACCCTCCCCAATAATCTTCTGCCATTTCATGGACTCTCCTCTGGATCCAGTTATTCTAAGGCAGTGGGGGTCAGGGGTGGGAGGGATCTCTCTTATGAAACGCGAATTCAGACAGGCCTAACAAACAGAATGTTACTTTACTAGTACCCACAGTAACATTTCTCCTCTCATTCCTGCAGGCTATCTTTCCTATAACAGATTGCCAGAAACACTCAGACTTCTCATGACGAAGAACAATCCACACATACTACACCCTCAACACTAGGATAAGGACTTGAATTACATTTTTCCCAATAAAATAATCTTTGTGGTTTGGTTTTTAAATCCTAAATGTCTTTTAATTTCTTTTAAGGTTGATGGAATGCTGCATCTTGTCTTATTAGGCAGCCTCATCTTTGGGGGTAAGAATACAAAGATGCCCAATTAAAGCTGAAGTATTTCAGGGAAAATACTCTGAGCCAACGTGTCTCAGTTATTTCCCCCACCTCAGTTTAATTTTGAAAAGTAAATACGTTTTAAACTCAATCAGCAGTTGAATGTAAGCCACAAAAGGCATATAGGAGTGCCACAGAACACAAACACCAAGATTCAATGAATTACTTTTATTATTTAATTATTTATTCTTTCATTTCACATGTATAGAACAATGATTGGTTCCTACATTTATTACTTAGATGAATAACATAACACACATGTATATGATTTAAGGTTTTTGTCTTTGCATCTAAAATATGATGTTTTTTAGACCATACACAGTTGGGATGTTATCCAAACTCATCAATTTCTGCCTCTTAATTTGTGGATGTAATCCATTTATATTTAATACAATTGGCAGTAGGTTGAACAATGTCTGACATTTTGCTATTTGTTTCTAAACTTGTATCTTTTTGTTCTTCAATTTGTCTGTCATTGGTCCTTTGCGATGGATGTTTTCCAATGTACCGTTAGTGAAAGGTGCTACCTTTATGCTTTTATTTTCTATTTTTTTGTTTTTTATTGTTGTGCCAGGAATTACAATGAACAAATTAACATCTTCATTTGTAACAGACTAGTTTGCTTAGTACTGAATTGCTTTTCAATATTTTCTAAAATTGTCCCTTATTCTTTGTGTTGGCTATTATTTACATACAAATTATATTTCTACACTTCATGTTCCCCATAGCTTATATTTATAACCACTGCTTTATGTAATTGTATTTTATGTTGTGACAGTTTGTATATGCTTGGCCCAGGGAGTGGCAGTATTAGGAGGTGTGGCTTTGTTGGAGTAGGTGTGTCACTGTGGGCATGGACTTTATTTAATACTCTTGTCCTAGCTGCCTGGAAGTCAGTCTTCTCTTAGAGACCTGCAGATGAAGATATAGAACTCTCAGCTCTTCCTGTACCATCTCTGCCTGGAGGCTGCTATGTTCCCACCTTGATGATAATGGCTGTAAGCCAGCCCTAATTAAATGTTGTTCTTATAGACTTGCCTTGGTCATGGTGTCTGTTCACAGCAGTAACTAAGACATATATCAAGTGAGAAAAAAATAATTGGATACAAATTACAACTTTTTTTTTCTATATTCAGAGTTAACTTCAGCTATCCTCAGTATTGATCCAAGTTTGTTCAAGCTACTGTATAGTTTTCCTTTGTTTTAGCTGAAGTGTTCATTTAGTATTTCTTGTAGAATAGGTATGCCAGTTAGGGTTACTATCTACTGCTATGATGAAGCACTATGACCAAAAGAAACTTGGGGAAGAAAGGGTTTATTTCACTCACATCTCCATACAACAGTTCAGCTAAAGCTGTGAGAGTGGGAATTCACACAGGAAGGAACCTGGAGTCACAGCCTGCTTTCTTATAGAACCCAGGGTTACCAGCCCAGGGGTGACACCACCTACAACAGGCTGAGCTCTTGCCTACAGTCAGATCTTATGGAGGCATTTCTCCAATTGAGGCTCCCTACTCTTTGATGACTTAAGCTTGGGTCAGGTTGAAATAAAATAAACCAGCACAATGGGGTTGTTAGTAAAAATTCTCTCTGTTCAGGCTTATCTTATAATATCTTATATCCTACATCTTTAGAGTACATTTGTTTTTTAGGTTATTTTGCTGCTGTTGTCATTCTTGTTGTTGTTGTTGCTGGGTTTTTTTTTTTTTTTTTTAAGCGGGAAATGGAATTTTTTGATTGACAACCTTCTATGTCAGCACATGGCCTCTTGGTCTTGCTGGCTCCTAACAAATAATCTTATTGTGTATTTTCTTATGTAGCCCTGACTTTTCTTTTGTCTTGTTAAAGGGTCCCCCTGTCTTGACAGAGGCCAGCTGGTTTTAAACCATCCTAGGTATGGAGCTCCTTTAGCTCACTGAGTTTCTCCCCACCCTTTAATTAATTTATTTATTCACTTTATATCCCAGTCACCGCCTCTTACCTCCTAAAACCATCCCTCTCCCCTCCCCTTCTTCTCTCAGAGGGTGGAGGCCCCTTTGGGTGTCCCCTAAAACCCTGGTAATCATGTCTCTGTAGGGCTAGGTGCACTCTCTTCCACTGAGGCCAGACAAAGCAGCCCTGTTTGGGAACAGATTTCACAGGCAGGCAACAGCTTTAGGGAGAGCCCCTGCTCCAGTTGTTACAGGACCCACATGAAGACCAAGCTGCACATCTGCTACAAAAGTGGCAGGGGCCCGAATCCAGTCCATGTATGATCTTTGGTTGGTAGTTCAGTCTCTGAGAGCCCCAACGGTCCAGGTTAGCTGACTCTGTTGGTCTTTCTGTGGAGTTCCTATCCCTTTCATGTCCCTCAGTCCTTCTCCCAGCTCTTCCATAAGTGTCCCTGAGCTCCTTCCAAGGGTTGGCGGTGGGTGTCTGCATCTGTTTCAGTAAGCTGCTGGGTGGAACCTCTCAGAGGACAATTATGCTAGCTAGGCTCCTGTCTGCAAGCATAATGGAGTACCATTAATAGGGTCAGGAATTGGTGCTTGCCCATGGGCTGGGTCTCTAGTTGGGCCAGTTATTAGTTGGTCATTCCCTCAATCTCTGCTTTATCTTTGACTTTGCATTTATTTGAGAGAGAATAAGTTTTTGGTAGAAAGATTTATGGGTAGGTTGGTGTCCATATCCCTCCACTGGAGATCCTGCTGACTACAGGAGTTGGCTTCTTCAAGTTCCATATCCCTCATTGCTATGAGTATCAGCTAAAGTCATTCCCGTAGATTCCTAGGAGCCTCCCTCATCCCAGGTCTCTGGCATGTCCTAGAGATGCTCCCCCTCAACTCCTGACAGCTGCATATTTCCACTAACTCTCCTGACCCTCTCTGGCCCTCTCTCCTATTTCTCCCCATACCTGATTTCGCCTCCCCATTCCTCTACCTGTCCCCTCTCCAACAGTTCCCTCCTTCCTTATCTACCCCCTTTGACTCTTTTATCCCTCTTCTAAGTGAGATTCAAGAATCTTCACTTGGGCCTTCCTTCTTGTTTCGCTAATTTGAGTCTGTGGACTTAGTGTGGGTACCCTGTACTTTATGGGTAACATTTACTTATAAGTGAGTACATGCATGTTCTTTTGGGAGTGGGTAACCTCACTCAACATGATGTTTTCTAGTTCCATCCATTTGCCTGCAAAATTCATGATGCCCCTGTTTTCAATAGCATTACACTACAATAGTGATTACTATCCATTGTGTAAATGAACCACATTTTCTATGTCCATTCTTCGGGTGAGGGACATCTGGGTTGTTTCCAGTTTCTGACTGTTATAAATAAAGCTGCTAGGAACATAGTAGAACACGTGTCCTTATAGTATGGTAGAGCATCTTTTGGGTATGTGCCCAGCAGTGGCATAGTTAAGTCTTCAGGTAGAACTATTCACAATATTCTGAGACACCGCCAGATTGATTTCCAGAGTGGTTGTACAAGTTTTCACTCCCACCAGCAATGCCGAAGTGTTCCCCTTGCTCCACATCCTCCCAAGCTGTCTCTTGAGTTTTTGATCTTAACCATTCTGATGCTTGTAAAATGTAATCTCAAGGTTGTTTTGATTTGTATTTTCATGATGACTAAGTATGTGGAACATTTCTTTAAGTGCTTCTTGGCCATTCAAGATTCTTTTGAGAATTCTCTGTTTTGCTCTGTATCTCTCTTTTTTTTCTATGTCTGACTTATTTTTTTAATTAGATATTTTCTTTATTTACATGTAAATTTCTCCTTTCTCAGTTTCCCCTCCAACAAACAAACAAACAAAAACAACAAGAACAAACCCCTGTTGCCTTCCCCCTCCCCATGCCTGCCACCCTACCATCTCCCACTTATTGGCCCTGGCATTCCCCTACACTAGGGCACAAAACCTTCACAAGGCTGAGGTCCTCTCCTCCTATTGATGATCGAATTTGCAATCCTCTACTATACGCATGCTGCCAAAACATTCAGTCCCACCATGTATAGTCCTTGGTTGGTGGTTGAGTCCCTGGGAGCTCTGAGGGTACTAGTTATTTCATATTGTTGTTCATCCTAAGGGGCTGCAAACCCTTCAGCTCCATAGATTCTTTCTCTAACTCCTTCATTGGGGACTGTGTACTCAGTTCAATGAATGGCTGTGAGCCTCTATTTCTGTATTAGTCAGGTATTGTCAGAGCCTCTCAGGAGATAGCTATATTTAGGTGGCTTGTCCTTCCTTCAGTCTCTGCTCCATAGTTAATCTCTGCAACTCAAGGTTTCTCTGTATAGCCTTGGCTGTCCTGGAACACACTCTGTAGACCATGCTGGCCTTGAACTCAGAAATCCAACTGTATCTGCCTCCCAAGTGCTGGGATTAAAGGCATGCACCACCACCGCCCAGCTTGTACCCCATTTTTAAATTGGGTTATTTGGATTGTTGGTGTCTAACTTCTTGAGTCCTATATGTATTTTGGATATTAACCCTCTGTCAGATGTACGGTTGGTGAAGATCTTTTCCCATTTCATAGGCTGCTGTTTTGTTCTATTGATCATTTGCTTTACAGGAGCTTTTCTGTTTCATGAGGTTTCAAGTGGACATCCAGTTAGACCAGCACCATTTGTTGAAGATGTTTTCTTTTTTCCATGGTATGGTTTTGGTTTTGACAAAAGTTGTGTCCATAATTGCATGGCTTTATTTCTGGGACTTCAGTTTGATTCCATTGATCAACCTGCCTGTTTCTATACTAATACCATGCAGTTTTTATACATTGCTCTGTAATAATCTTGAGATCAGGGATAGCGATACCTCCAGAAGTTCTTTTATTATACAGGATTGTTTTAGCTATCCTGGGTTTTTTTGTTTTTCCATATGAGGTTGAGAATTGCTCTTTCAAGGTCTGTAAAAAAATGTGTTGGAATTTTGATGGAAATTCTGTAGATTGCTTTTGCTAAGATGGCCATTTTCACTATGTTAATGCTACAGATCCATGAGAATGGGAGATCTCTCCGTCTTTGAATGTCTTCTGCAATTTCTCTTTTCAGAGATTTAAAGTTATTGTCATATGGTGTTTCACTTACTTGGTTAGAGTGTACAACAAGGTATTTTATATTATTTGTGGCTATTGTGAAGAGTGTTGTTTCTCTAATATTTTTATTGGCCTGTCTATCATTTGTATAAAGGAAGGCTATTGATTTTTTGTTTTCATTAATTTTATACCCAGCTACTTTGCTGAAGTTGTTTATCAGCTGTAGGATTTCTCCGGTAGAATTTTTGGAGTTGCTTATGTGTAGTATCATATAATCTGTGAATAGTGATATTTAGGCTTCTTTTTTCCCATATGTATCCCCTTGATCTCCTTTAGTTGTCTTATTGGGCTAGCTAGAATTTCAAGTACTATATTGAATAGCTAAGGAGAGAGTGGGAAACCTCATCTTGTCCCTGATTTTAGTGGAATTGCTTTAAGTGTCTCTCCATTTAATTTGATGTTGGCTATTGATTTGATGTATATTGCCTTTATTATGTTTAGGTATGTGCCCTGTATCCCTAATTTTTCCAAGATTTTTAACATGAAGGGGTATTGGATTTTGTAAGGCTTTTCAGCATCTAATGATCATATGTTTTATTTCAGTTTCCTTATATGATAGGTTACATTGATGGATTTTCATATATTGAACTATCCCTGCATCCCTGGGATTAAGCCTACTTGATCATGGTGGATGATGTTTTTGATTTGTTCTGGGATTCAGTTTTCGAGTATTTTATTAAGTATTTTTGCATCAACGTTCATAAGGGAAATTGATCAGAAATTTTCTTTCTTTGTTGAGCCTTTGTGTGATTTAGGTATCAGGGTAGCTATGGCCTCACAGAATGAGTTTGTCAGTATTTTTTCGGTTTCTATTTTGTGGAATAGTTTGAGGAGTATTGTTATTAGCTCTTCTTTGAAAGTCTGGTAGAATTCTGTGCTAAAACCATCTGGCCCTGGCCTTCTTTTGGTTGGGAAACTTTTTTGGTCTTTCTGAGACAGGGTTTCTCTGTATAGCCCTGGTTGTCCTGGAACTCACTCTGTAGACCAGGCTGGCCTCAAACTCAGAAATCTGCCTGCCTCTGCTTCCCAAGTGCTGAGATTAAAGGTGTGCACCACCACTGCCCATGGTTGGGAGACTTTTAACTACTGCTTGTATCTTCCATTTCATTTAGCCTTTCCAATTTTGTGGAGTACAGGCTTTTGAAGTAAGACCTTGTGATTTTTAAATTTCCTCAGTGTCTGTTGTTGTATCTTACTTTTCATTTCTGATTTTTTTTTAATTTGAATACTGTCTCTTTGTCTTTTAGTTAGTTTGGCTAAGGGTTTGTCTATCTTCTTGATTTTCCTAAAAGAACTTGTTTTTGGTTTTGTTGATTCTTTGTATTTTGTCTCTTTGTTTCTAATTGATTGATTTCAGCCCTGAGTTTGATTATTTCCTGCCATCTACTGCTCTTGGGTGTGTTTGCTTCTTTTTTATTCCTAGAGCTTCCAGGTTTGCTGTTAAATCACCAGTATGAAATCTCACTAATTTCTTTATGAAGGCACTTAGTTCTATGAACTTTCCTCTTAGCACTTTTTTCTTTGTGTCCCATAAGTTCAAGTATGTTATGCCTTGATTTTAATTGAATTCTGGAAAGGCTTTGATTTCTTTCTTTCTTCTTTGACCTTGTGGTCATCGAGCAGAGGCTTGTTCAGTTTCCATGAAATTGTAGGCTTTCTGTTGTTTCTGATGCTGTTAAAGTCCATCTTTAATCCACAGCAGTCTGATAAGATGCAGAGGGTTATTTCAATCTTCTTGTATCTGTTGAGGCTTGCTTTGCGAACTGAGTATATGGCCATTCTAAGAAGATTCTGTGAGGTGCTGAGAAGAGGGTATATTTTTTGTATTTGAATGAAAGGTTCTATAGGTTTCTGTTAGGTCCATTTGAGTCATAACACCTGTTAATTCCATTATTTCTCTGTTTAGTTTCTGTCTGGATGACTTGTCTTTTGGCGAGATCAGGGTATTGAAGTCCCCCACTATTATTATGTTGAGTTCAATGTGTGATTTAACATTCAGCAATGTTTCTTTAAAGAAGGTGTGTGTCCTTGTATTTGGGGCACTGATGTTCAGAATTGAGAAGTCATCATGGTAGATTTTTCTCTTGATGAGTATGAAGTGTCCTTTCTCATCTTTTTTGGATTAACTTTGGTTGAAAGTTTGTTTTATTAGATATTAGAATGGTTACTCTAGCTTGTTTCTTGGGTCTATTTGCTTGGAAACACTTTTTCCAATACATTACTCTGAGGTAGTGTCTATCTTTGTCACAGAGGTATGTTTCTTGTATGTAGCAAATGATAGCTCCTGTTTATGTTTGCACTCTGTTAGCCTATTTTTTTTATTGATGAGTTGAGTCCGTTGATCTCGAGAGATATTGACCAATGATTGTTAGTTACTGTTATTTTCAAGTTGGTGGTGTAAGTGTGAGTGTGTGTGTGTGTGTGTGTTTCTCTTCTTTGGGCTTTACTGGTATGGAATTATCTATTTCTTGTGTTTTCTTGGGTGTTGTTATCTTTCTTGTGTTGGACTTTTCCTTCTATTATCCTTTGTAGGAATGGATTAGTAGAAAGATGTTGTTTCAATTTGGTTTTCTCATGGAGTATCTTGATTTTTCCATCTATGGTGATTAAAAGTTTTGCTAGGTATAGTAGTCTGGACTGACACTTATGGTCGCTTAGGCTCTTTGAGACATCTGTCCAGTACCTTTTGGCTTTTACAGTCTGTGTTGAGGAGTCAAGTGTAATTCTGATAGGTCTTCCTTTATATGTTACTTATCCTTTTCCCATTGCAGCTTTTAATATTCTTTCTTTGTTCTGTACATTTAGTGTTTTGAATACTATATGATGGGAGGATTTTCTTTGCTGCTCCAATCTATTTGGTGTTCTATAAGCTTCTTGTATGTGTATGGCCATCTGTTTCTTTTGGTTAGGGGAGTTTTCTTCTATGATTATGTTGAAGATTTTTTCTGAGCCTTTGATCTAGGAATCTTCTCTTTCTTCTATTCCTATTATTCTTAGGTTTGGTCTTTTCATAGTGTCCCAAATTTCCTGGATGTTTTGTCAGGAACTTTTTAGATTTAGTATTTTTTTGACCAATGTATCAAGTTCTTGTATAATATCTTCTATGC
>JADRCD010216478.1:0-49859 GCA_019843815.1 Montemys delectorum
TTGCTCTTCAATTAATTTGGTAGCTGTTTCCAATTTCTCAGAGGATAGAGGCCACTGAGGAACCCACACGGCTTCCTCCGTAAGCCAGGGTATGGGCATAGAGCCCTCAATGGCAACTAGGGAAAACCTAGACCTTGTCTTCCTGTATTACTTTCTTGGGGAACTGGGTTTAGCCTACCTTGTTCTTTCCTACCAAGGCCTTTTCCTTCCTTATATCCCATCCTTTTTATAATTTCTATGGCTTGTTGTGAAAACTCATTAGTCAATGTCAGTCCCAAGTCTTACAAAATGTCTCTTCCCCAGAGGTTAACAGGGAGAGGAAGCACGTAAAGGTATAAAGCTTCTTGTCTGGCCCTCTGTGGTCTGCCAAGTCAAGGAGCGTGAACTGACTGCAGGGTTGGCCTCATATCCCAACCCCTGTAAGGAGTGGGATGATTGTGTAACAGGCCACACCCTGGGCCACCAGTTAGAGGAAATAATACTTTTGTCAGCTCCTGTATCTAAGATTCCTGTAAAATTCTTCCCTTCAATCATTAATTGCAAGGTAGGTCTAGTTTTAAGATCAACTACCAAGTGAGCGAAGTCAGTTCCTGACGAACCAAGCCCATTGGCGCCTCTAGGCACCTCGGTTGATGGGAAACAATTATGTAAACTTGGAAGAATAACCAATTGAGCAATCCTATCTCCCGAGGAGATAGAAAATATGCCTTGTGGACAGGAACAGAGAACCTGAAGTTCCCCTGTATAATCTTGGTCTATCACTCCAGGATGAACCACGAGCCCTTTTAATGTTAGAGAGGAGTGACCTAGAATAAGGCCGACACTCCCTTCAGGCAGGGGACCTTTGAAATCAACTGAGACAAGCTGTGCGCCCACATGTGGCATTAGTAAGAATTGGGAGGTGGAACAGAGGTCCAATCCTGCAGAGCCTCTTGTAGCTCTGCAGCTAGAGATATCCCCCGGTTGCAGGCTTGTGTCCCATACTTTTTGGGGCCCTTGGATCTGGGGCCCAGAAACTCATTTTTTGGAGTACCTTCATCTCTTCCCGATAACGGGGAATCATGTTGAATAAGCTTTCCTTGAATATCTCTGACTGAGCGACACTCATTAGCCCAGTGATAACCTTTCCTGCATTTGGTACAAAGCTCTGGGGTTCTTTTTTGCGTGGAAGCACGACACTCTCGTTTTAAATGACCCAGCTTGCCACAATTGTAGCATACTTTACGACCGCCAGGACTTAAGTGGTTTTGGCTTTGCAAGATAGCAGCTGCAAGGTCAGCATTGGTCAGTGGGCATCCAAGTCCTCGGCAGACCTTTATCCAATCTGTCAACCCTTTGCTTCTTCTAGGGGTAATTACTGCCTGGCATTCTGGCGAAGCATTCTCATACACTAGTTGTTCTATCAGTGGTTTAACTTGCTCTGGGTCTCCAAAAATTCTGCCTGCTGCTTCTGTCATCCTAGCCACAAAGTCTGAGAATGGCTCTTGGGGGCCTTGTAGTATTTTCATTAAATGTCCCCCAGCCTCACCCTTCTTGGAGAGGGCTTTCCAAGCCTTAATAGCAGCAGCGGAGATCTGGCTATAAGCTTCCCAATCGTATTCTGTCTGATCATTTGCAAACAGTCCCTGCCCTGTTAGCAGGTCAAATGTCCATCGCTGTTGATTACCTTCCGCATTAGCGTTGGTTTTTGCCTGTGTCTGACAGGCATCATGCCATAAGGCTTTCCACTCCATATACTGTCCTATATTAGGAGGGCAGCTCTTACTGTATTTTGCCAATCATTTGGGGTCATTAGTCTCTCTAGCTGCATAACCGTGAAATTGGCATCAAAACCGTACTTTTGAACTGATTCAGCAAGTTCCTTAATAACACTGTATTCCACAGGTGCGTGGACGCGACCTCCCCCTGCAGCTTCAAACACCGGAAAGGCTTGTATCATCTTTCTTTTATCCTCCTTTGAAAGGAAGGAGTCCAAACTGCACCTGTCCGTGTAGGGCGGGGAAGCACGGGAGATTACAGCCCTAACTTCTGCCTGGGAATTCGCCTCCGGCCAGGAAGCCACGAGGTTCCCATTCCTTACTTCCTTTCGCTTTCGGTTTTGCGATGGCCTCAGCTCCTCCCAGTAAGCTGCTTCCTCAACAGGACCCAGTTCTTTCAACTCAGAACTATCAAGCCCCAAAACCTCTAGTTCCTCCATCGGATAAATATTTCTCTTTCCTGAGGCTATTTCCCGCCCCCACTTCTCTTCCAGGGTGTCCTTTCCCTCACCTCTCGCTCCTGCCAACTGAGCGTTCTTGGAAGGACCTGCCTTCATTTTTAGCATGCTCCTTTCTCTCTGCGTTCCTAACTTCCTATCTCCCTCTGTTTCTGGCATGACTTGTACATAAAACGAAATCAAAAGGAAAAGAGAAAGCACTAACAAAACAAGAATGGAAGCTTCTAAACAAGGAGAAAAGTGAGATAGATCCAGACCAAAAGAAAGGTGAAGAATATCAAGACCGAACATGCCTCTCAGAGCCTATCTTCTGCAGTTCTGAATCTTTCTCCTTAGTGCCAGCGATGGTAAATTCCTGGGTTTCTTTTGGCACCAGCTGTCTCCCGCGCAGGTTTCCGGCCAACAGGAAAACACGGACAGACACAGGATCCTTCTGCAGCAATTCTTTATTACATCTTCCAGCGGGCGACCCCCGAAAAAGCACTCTTTATATATGCCCTGGAGCGGCATGCTCATCTCTGATTGGCTGTTTGCTCAGGAGCATAATATGCCCGGGATGGCTAGTGACTTGGCGTTCTCTGTCCCTAGGCACATGCGCAGTTTATCTGTAAACTTGGGAGAGCAGCGGATGTCAGCGCCATCTGCTGGCTATCACCGCTCACTGTGGCTTCCTACAGAGAATATCATACTGAGTGAGGCAACACAATCACAAAAGAACACACATGGTATACACTCTCTGATAACTGAATATTAGCCCAGATGATTGGAACACAGGAAGAACAACACACAAACCACAAAAAAGCTCAAGCAGAAGGAAGACCAAAGTGTAGATACTTCATTCCTTCTTAAAAGGGGGAAAAATACCCATGTAAGGAATCACAGAGACAAACTATGGAGCAGAGACTTAAAAGGACAATCCCAAGAGTACTCCACCTGGGAATCCTTCCCATATTCAATTATCAAATCCAGACACTATTGTGGATGCCAGCTAGTGTTGGCTGACAGGAGCCTGATATAGCTGTCTCCTGAGAGGCTCTGACAGTACCTGACTAACACAGAAGTAGAGGCTCACAGCCATCCATTGGACTGAGCACAGGGTATCCAATAAAAGACCTAGAGATAGAACCCAAGGAGCTGAAGGGTTTGCAGCCCCTTAAGACAAATAACAATATGAACTAACTAGTACCCTCAGAGCTCCCAAGGACTAAACAACCAACGAAAGAGTACACATGGTGGGACTCATGGTTCCAGCATCATATGTATAGCAGAGGATGGCCTAGTTGGTCATCAAGGGCAGGAGAGGCCCTTGGTCCTGTGAAGATTTTATGTCCCAGTGTAGGGAAATGCCGGGGCCAAGAAGCAGGAAAGGGTGGGGTGGTGAGCAGGGAGACAGGGGAGGGAACAGGGGTTTTTTTCTTTTTTTTTCTTTTCTTCTTTTATTTTTTTTATTTTTCGGAGGGAAAACTGGGAAAAGAGGTATCCTATGATACGTAAATAAAGAAAATATCTTTTAAAAAAACAGAAAGAAGTAACTTGATTTTTGAGACTTTTTAGAAGAATATTTGAGCCTGTATTGAACTTTATAGAAGCAGAAGGATAGAGGATGGGATAGGAGATTTTATGGGGGAAAATTGGCAATGGGGATAATATTTGAAATGTAAATAAATAAAATATCCAATAAAATGCAAAAAAGAAATGTGTATCAAATAGCAGAGAAACTATGTACAAATTTTCTTATTGGTCTGTTGTATTTGGTCTATTACAACATTAAGTTCCATTAGTCTTCCTCTACTGAGTGATTCTAATTCTCTGTGGTTGAGTAAATATCTAAATAATATTTGGTGTTCATCAAATGTTACTGGGCATTGATGAATCATCTTCCTCTATTCCATTGTGAAATGCAACTTCTAGTACTGAATATGGATCTCTTTACTTTCTTAAATGTTAAGTTTTATTTTGTAAGAATTGTTTACAATTTGTCTTAAGGTTCTTCTAGGGCTTTATGCAATTTAGTTATATTTTAAAGCCATAAATCAATACTGTCATTTCTAGCATAACTAGTCAAACATTCTATTATAATGTGATTAAATTTTAATTTCTTGAAAATAAGTAATATCCAACAAAATATCCTCATTAATTGAAAAGACCTTTGGAATTAATTGGTGCCAACATTTACATCAAGAGCATGATCAACACTCTAATAAGTCAACTTTACCCACCAAGAGAGTTACTAGCAACAATTTATCATATTGGAAACTGTATAATCAGGTGTAAAATGTTTGAGAATTATCCCCACTAAAAATGTTTGCAAAAAAGTTTTCTTGTATTAATAAATGTAAACCATGATTATGATTAAGTTAAATGATAGAGGTAATCATAAAAGCACTAATTGTTTATTTGTTGAGTTTTGTGGCATAAATATTAAGTTACAGATGTAATATGAGTGGACACATACTTGTCTAATTTTAAAACTTACTTGTTTCTATTTGATAGTATATTTCAGCTGATTAACTTAAATGATACTACTGTCTGTTGTCTAACTAAAAGATTGTTAACAGACCATTCACAGCTTAACATGCCACCTTTTAGATCATTTCACAACATGTGAAATGTCCACCAGATGGCGATAGATGACCTAGAATATCAGACCTTCCTTTAACTAGATCTTTAATAAGAAATGTTAGCAAAATATGTCTTTAAAAGTTGAAGAATCAAATACAACCTGTTTTTCCATAATGTAATACAAATTATCTTCAATATATTGCATTTCATTTAAGTCATGAAAGAAAAAGTATGTGCTTTAATAATGATACCAATTATATCATATTTCATTCTTGGAGATAATGTATTTATTAAATAATATGTATCATCTTGAAAGAAAATAAAATAATATTATGTTTTTATAACATATTTGGATTTCACATTTTTTCATAGATATCACACACACTTCAAAATAATCATATCAAGGGTTTGAATATTCAGATAATTTAAAAATATACCTTGATATCAAGGACTTTGAATGTAATGTAAAAATAATATATATACATATATACATATATATATATTTTTTGAAAAATCAATTGTATTGTAAATAATTATTGGAAAGAGACTTTTTCACAACCATAATATTGGTTTAGTAATATCATTATGAAAATAAAATTATTATTTTTTTGTTCAGAAAAGTAGAGAGAGCTGTTTAAATGATATAACCAATGTCACCAAATAAAAAGCAGAGCTCTATTCTTACATTACAGTTTATTCTTGGGAAGAGAATAAGGGAAGTACAATGGAGTGAAATTAAAATAAAGAAGAATATAATGACCTTGAAAGCCTGAAAGGTCCCCTCCTATTTCCATGCTGTGACTTTTAGTAAACAAACTCTATTGAATCCTTGCTGAGAAGTAGGTGACTAATTGTGAAGCTTCAAAGAACAAACCAGGTTTTGACCCTTTGCAGAATGTAAAGGCCTAAATCAAACCATAGTTTGGGAAATTATGTGAGAATGGGGAAACAGAATAAGGTTCTTCAGTTGGTACACATCTCCCTCAGACCGGCTTTGCTCCTTCGATCACTCACATGAGCTACTCTAACCCAGGAGATTGCTTTTAATTTTATCTGTTTAAAATTAGGGATACCATGTGAAGTGTGGGAATAACAAAGAATTTATCAGTTTTTAGAGAGATGTGGTCCAATTCAAACTGACACAGTAATGTAACTGCCATGATAAAGCCCAGGAAAGCACATGGCACTTTTCTCCAATGGCTTCTCTGTCTTTTAAGGAGTATTTTTCCTTAAATTATTTTAGTTTTCTTTTTTCTTTTTGACTTACTAAACTAATAATATAATAAATGGCTAAATTATACCCATGCTATGAGTTAAAAATAAAGGAATGAAGACATGTCTTGGTGTTAAAGAACCTGCTTAGCAAGTATGACATCAAGTGTGAGACTTCAGTCCTCAGGAGAATGTGTGGAAAGGGGGAATCCTTTGGTTGCTGTTGCTGCTGCTGCTGTTCTTTCTTCCAACTTAGGCTACTGTGTTTGGATATTAAACTGTGGTACAGAGGGTAAGTATAAAGAAGGTTTGATATTTATCGTTGGACAGGAAGTGATGACTAATCTGGGTATTGCAGTTAATGTCTTCCTAAAAAATAAAAAGACTTAAAAATAAATGAATATGTGGTGAAGTTAATTTTATGATAAAAATGTCTGCACTTTGCAAAATAAAAAATGTTAGAGAGAAGAAATGCAAGTACAAATGTGAGCATTTGTCCTTATTAGGTAAAATTGAAAGTTAAGTGACAGGCAGATATTTTAGGGCAATAGTAAGGCCCAGAAATGTTATTCCACACAGTAAGCACTGTGATAAATAAAGTCGAAATGCAAAGTGTCAAAGTTTTGTTTTCTCTTTCAAGGAATCCCATGATGCTCTTGCCATGTGTAGTGCTTGTCTGAATGAATAGGTTTGTACATGCCACAGATAGGGCTTGGAAGTCAGATGACAACGTTGCCAGTGTCATCCTCAGAGACTCTTGGTTTTGGCAATAAATGTACCAAGGTAGATGGTCAGAGAGCTTCTGGGATTCTCCTGTCTTCACATTCCAATACACTGTAAAGGAGTTTAGATTATAGATGCTCACAATTATGGCTGGGCCAATGTAACTTTTGAGGATCTTAATTCAGTTTCCCAGGCTTTACCCACAGAGCCACCTGCCCAATCTGTGTTGATCTTATACTTCAAAAACGGAGACATAAAAACAAAAAAAATGCAAAATTTACCTCAGAAAGTGGGCAGTTTGGGTCTAGAAGACAGCATAAAACAAAATGAGCACATGTGATACCTTAGACAAAAATTCAAATGTTTCAACTCCATTTCTTTGCCCTTTAACTAAACTGTTACCTTTGTTTATGATAATAAACTTGATTATGGATCAATGTCTTTTATTCTCCTCAGTAACCTAGCTGCTAGCTGTATATAAATTATACATATTACTAGCTGATTACATCTTAATTTATGCTAACTAATTAAATAAAATTGAGTTAAGTATTCAATAATCCAGTCACAAGAGCACATTCCATAAGCTCAGTGGCCGCTCTGACGAGTGTCCCTGCTCCACTCAGCTGACCTCCATTTGAAGCGGGTTCTTCCTTTCCTGTCAGTCCTCATTTACTTCCATTAAACATGTTTCAAAAGTGTTTCATTGTGAATTCTCCTTCTGCTCTTCGAAATATGTATAAATCAATTCAATGCCTCTCATTTGTTTCACAGTTCGAAACATGTTTCTTAAGACCCTGGAGCCAACCTTTGGAAATAAAAATATTCAGAAAGTTCCTCTACATTCCAATTTCAGGCACACGACTGAAAAAATTGTAACAAAGTTTGGTTTTCTGTAAAGGAGGACATTAGTGGACACAGTCTATGCTGTCCTACGATACCAGCTTGTGACCTTCCTATCCTTTAAGGAGCACACTTGCATTCAGAGTGAGCACCTACATCTTGAAGAAAATCTCCCACACCTGTTGAAAATATTATGTGAGTGTTTGACAAAGAAGAGAAAACACCAATTCAGGGAACTTTATTACATTATACTTATTTAGATTAAATGTGACTTAATTTATTCTCATAAAATTTGAGTTATCAGGTTGGAGAGATGGCATAATGGTCAAGAACATGTGTTATTCCTACATAGGATAAGAATGTAGCTCTGTCACCCAAGGCTGGTGGCTCATATCCACTTCTAACTAAACTTCCAGAGTATCCTATGGCTCCTTCTGAACTTATGGGCCAGGAATATCTACACAAACACATTTATGCACATGGATAAAAATAAGTATTTATTTTAATTGAGTTATATTGGGACAACTACGTTCTTAAATTATGAAGGAAACACCCTCATCCACTGTCTCTGTTTGCTTAATGTTCTAAGTAATACACCACTCATGACATGTGAATAAAAACAAACTATTAGTATTGACCTATGCAAAGTTTCACAGCAAAATTCAGGAACAGAAGATTTTACCTGGGATAATAATGTTTATTCTTATGTTCTTGTTTCTATTTCTATAAATATCAAGTCAAACATGCACACATACACACATACACACACACACAAACACACACACACACACACTAATATTTAGTTCACAGTGAAATGTTTATTACTCTCTTTGCATTCCAGATACAGTGAGATCAAAAGTAAGCATTAAAAATTATATGTCACCTATTTACATGTGTTTACATTATGGGTTCCTATGCTTTGCTTTCTAATGCTGGGATAAAACACCATGACCAAACAATTCAGGTGGAAAGGACTTATTTCATCTTTCAAGTCTCAGAGTATACTTTATTGTAGAAGAGAGTCAGGACAGGAACTCAAGGCAAGAACCTGGAGCCAGGAATTGAATCAGAAGCCATGTCTTCCTGGCTTGTATCTACACAGGTTTGACACTACTCACAGTGTCATAGGCCTCTGCATCAATTACTAATCAAGACAATTCTTTTTTTTTTTTTTTTTTAGATATTTTCTTTGTTTACATATAAATTTCTCCTTTCCCAGGTTCCCCCCAAAAACAAACAAACAAACAAACAAACAAACAAAAACAAGAACAAACCTTTTGCCTCCCCCCTCCCCATGCCTGCCACTCCACTCTCTCCAACTTATTGGCGCTGGCATTCCCCTACACTGGGGAACAAAACCTTCACAAGGCCAAGGTCCTTTACTCCTATAGATTATTGAATGTGCGATCCTCTACTATACACATGCTGCCAGAACATTCAGTTACACCCTGTATAGTCCTTGATTGGTGGTTGGGTCCCTGGGAGCTCTGAGGGTACTAGTTAGTAATTGTTGTTCGTCCTAAGGGGCTGCAAACCCTTCAGCTCCATAGAACCTTTCTCTAACTCCTTCATTGGGGACCGGGTACTCAGTTCAATGAATGGCTGTGAGCTTCTACATCTGTATTAGTCAGGTATTGTCAGAGCCTCTCAGGAGATAGCTATATTTAGGCTGGCTTGTCCTTCCTTCAGTCTCTGCTCCATAGTTAATCTCTGCCAAATAGGCACAGGGGAAATTTTCCTGAGGAGAACTCCAATAGCTTCTACTCTAAGATCAAGAATTGACAAATGGGACCTCATAAAGTTGCAAAGCTTCTGTAAGGCAAAAGACACTGTCAATAGGACAAAACGGTAACCAACAAATTGGGAAAAGATCTTTACCAACCCTATATCTGATAGAAGGCTAATGTCCAATGTATACAAAGAACTCAGGAAGTTAGACTCCAGAGAACCAAGAAAATGCTTTTACAGACTTGCCTACAGACAATCCTATGAAGGTGGTACTATCCTAACGGAAGCTCCTCTTTGCAGGTACCCTAGTTTTAGTTAAGAAGAAAGGCACAAAAATAAAGAACAAAACCAACAACAAAAATACCCACAAAGCAACCATTATAACATGCATGAATCTAGCTATGTATTCATGTAATTTATATGTAATAATGTATATATAAACATATAAATGCATATATATGTATATATACAGATTTGTACACACATATATACTATAAGAACAGTATATTTTTCCTTTTTTATTAGATATTTTCTTTATTTACATTTCAAATATTATACACTTTCCTCATTTCCCCTCTGAAAACCCCTATCTCACCCCCTCCCCATGCTGACCAACACACCCACTCTCGCTTCCCTGTCCTGGCATTTTCCTACACTGAGGCATTAAGCCTTCACAGGACCAAGGGCCTCTCCTCCCACTGATGTCCAGCAAGGTCTTCTGTTACATACGCAGCTTGAGCCATGGGTCATTCCATGTGTACTTTTTGGTGGTTTAGTGCCTGGGAGCTCTGGGGATACTGGTTGGTTCATATTGTTGTTCTTCCTATGGGGCTGCAAACTCCTTCAGCTCCTTTGGTCCTTTCTCTATTTCCTCCACTGGGGACCCTGAGCTCAGTCCAATGGTTGGCTGAGAGCATCCATCTCTACAATTGTCAGGCACTGACAGAGCCTCTAAGGAGACAGCTGTATCAGGCTCCTGTCAGTAAGCACTTGTTGGTGTCCACAATAGTGTCTATATTTAGTAAATGTGTATAGGATGGATCCCTAGGTGGGGCAGTCTCTGAATGGCCTTTCCTTCAGTCTCTGCTCCATACTTTGTCTCTGTATCTCTTCCCATGGGCATTTTGTTACCTCTTAAGAAGGGCTAGAGAGATGGCTCAACCATTAAAGGCTAGGATCACAACCAGAAATATAAGAACAATACATTTTAACATAGTTTGACTTTAGGTAAATGAAATTTCATAGATTACATTGAATAAACCACATTCAAGATGATATATGTGTTGTATTTTAGTGTGATTCTTACACTCTGCAGTAGAGTAGTAGCATTGTAAGGAAAAATAAATTAACAGTTTCATATACTAGCCCTTTGCAGATATCTCATTCTCTTTCCCACTTTTCCCCTGAATATAAATAAGTTTTTCCTATTAAACTTATTTACCAGAAATTAATAAAATACTCTTCTTTATAGTAATTAATTTTTTCAGGTCAAATTTGTTTGAAGTTTATCTTATGCTATTTAAGCGACAGTCATATAGTATAAGGTTTACATAACATATGTTAATTTGAGGAAAAGGAATTTATTTCTGTTATATAACTGTAAAGGTCATGTGGGAATGAATTCAGTGTCCACTATTAAAACACATGGCTTGATAGGCATATGACAAACATTATCATAGACATCAGTCAATGGGATTGACAGAGGCAACATGCCTCACTAACCTGCTCAGCAGCTGTAGAGAGAAACAAAAGTTTGCTCAGAAATTTAAAAGAAAAAAAAAGAAATAAAAATCATTCGCACTTGAATTATCTAGATTGAGTGAACATGTTAATTAAAATTCTCAGTAGGTTGATCATATTACAAATTACTTAGATAAAGCCAGCCGTGTCCCATTATAAAATATTCTACTAACAATAAGTCTACTAGGGATAATAATTGATTTAATACTTAGCAATTAACCATGAGATGTATTTGAAACCCTATATTTTCTCATAAGTAGTTATGAAGATTTGAAAATTAAAGGTTTAGATGTATAAGAGATATTTTTTAATTAGATATTTTCTTTATTTACATGTAAATTTCTCCTTTCCCAGTTTCCCCTCCAAAAAACAAACAAACAAACAAACAAACAAACACAACAAGAACAAACCCCTGTTGTCTCCCCCTCCCTATGCCTGCCACCCCACCCTCTCCCAATTATTGGCCCTGGCATTATTTTTTAAACATAGCATATTACTTATTTTCATATTGTTCCATTTAAAGAACATCATTATAAAAAAATAGGATGTAACATAGGCTTCTGGAGAAAAGGATGTATTGAATACTTTGAGTAATAAAGATTTCAGACAATGAGTCAGACAGGAAAATTAATGCCAATCTTCTACATGTCTACTAGTCCCACACTATCAAAAGTTATCATTCTTCAAGCGAGTACTTTATTTACATTGAGAATTGAACTTCCCATCACATACATGTGACAAACTATCTCTCCCACATATATACTCTGACTTCTTCTGCCACATAAATTCTATAACTAGGAAATAAAATGAATGTCATTTTCTTTAGCTACTCATATCATATAAACCTTAAATGGAGCAATGCCATTCAAATTGTGTAACATGAATGTTCAAACACATTTGACATGATTATGTAAATCCTTATACAAAGCCACTGATGTCCAAAGCCCAGGGTCATAATTCTTCCTATAATTCTACCCCTATATATAATACTGCAATTTAATATTTAAACCCATGTATGAATTAGGTTTACTCATTATTAAAATTTTTGATCTATTATTTCCAGTTGTATTTGGTACATTTTATAAACTGATTTCTAGCTAAAAAGAAATAGAATTATATTTTCTCCATATTTCCTCAATTAATAATTTTAATGTATATTTGTTTTGGTAGTTGTATGATATTTTTCTTTGACTTGGAGACAAGACCATGTTCAAAAAGAATGATTTCCAGAGATGAGAATAGATATTAAAGTGAGTATATTAAAAATAGGTCTTTTTGTACTTTGTCTATTCCGATCTTCTGGGCTAATATATATTCACATATCAGAGAGTGCATACCATACGTGTTCTTTTGTGATTGGGTTACCTCACTCAGGATGATATTCTCCAGATCCATCCATTTCCCTTAGAATTTTATAAATGCTTGCTTTTAGTACCTGATTTTCATTGTGTAGATATAACACATTTTCTGTATCTATTCCTCTGTTGAGTGACTTCTGGATGGTTTCCAGTTTCTGGCTATTATAAGCAAGGCTGCTATGAATATAGTGGAGCATGTGACCTTATTACATGTTGGAGCATCTTCTGGCTATATGCTCAGGAGTGCTATAGCTGGTAGCACTCTGGTAGTACTATGTCCAGTTTCCTGAGGAACCACTAAACTGATTTCCAGAGTAGTTGTACCAGTTTACAATCCCACCAGCAATGAAGGAGTGTTCCTCTTTCTCCACAATGTCTCCAGCATCTACTGTCACCTGAGTTTTTTGATCTTAGCCATTCTGACTGGTGTGAGGTGGAATCTCAGGATTGTTTTGATTTGCATTTCCCTGATGACTAAGGATGTTGAACATTTCTTTAGGTGCTTCTCAGCCATTTGTTATTCATCAGTTGAGAATTCTTTGTTTAGCTCTGTACTCGATTTTTTAATAGGGTTATTTGGTTCTCTGGAGTCTAACTTCTTGAGTTCTTTAATATGTTGGATATTAACCCTCTATCAGATATAGGATTGGTAAAGATCTTTTCCCAATTTGTTGGTTGCCTTTTTGTCCTATTGACAGTGCCTTTTGCCTTACAGAAGCTTTGTAATTAAATCACAAGAAACTCAGGAAGAAGGAAGACTAAAGTTTGGATACTTTGTTCCCTCTTAAAAGGGGTAACAAAATATTCATAGAAGGAGTTGCAGAGACAAACTATGGAGCAGAGATTGAAGGAAGGACAATCCAGAGACTGTTCCACCTGGGAATCCTTCCCATATTCAATCATCAAATCCAGACACTATTGTGCCAGCAAGTGCTGGCTGACAGGAGCCTGATATAGCTATCTCCTGAGAGACTCTGACAGTACCTGACTAACAAAGAAGTAGAGGCTCACAGCCATCCATTGGACTGAGCACATGGTCTCCATTGAAGGAGCTAGAGAAAGGACCCAAGGAGCTGAAGGATTTGCAGCCCCTTAGGACAAACAACAATATGAACTAACTAGTACCCTCAGAGCTCCCAGGGACTAAACCACCAACCAAAGAGTACACATGGTGGGGCTAATGGCTACAGCAGCATATGTATAGCAGAGGATGGGCTAGTTGGTCATCAGTGGAGGGAGAGGCCCTTGGCCCTGTGAACATTCTATGCCTCAGTGTAGGGGAATGTCAAGGCCAGGAAGCAGGGGGAGGGTGGGTTATTGAAAAGAGGATGGGAGAGGGAACAGGTTTTTTTATTATTATTTTTTCCATATTTTTGGAGGGGAAACTGGCAAAGGAGATATCATATGACATGTAAATAAAGAAAATAGCTAATAAAAAATAAAAGTGCTAAGAACGATTGCAACTGACCAAGATAATGGTTCCCTCACAGTGGATTTTCAGCACCTTACAAGCACGGAATTCTACATCCAAAATACATGTAACTACAGTATACACACCAATGAATTAAGGAAACATCTTTCCTTTTAGGATATTCTGCAGCATTTTCGAAGTAAAGAATAATGGCCTGCATCAAATTTGACTTAGGGTGTATTAAGTGATTTGTGCCAGACTCTATCAATTCATTCTGTCATCTGTTCTCATCTGGAAGCATTTTATCTTCTGTAAGAAAGAAAAAGAATGTATTTATTGTTAGAGACAAATACATCCTTATGTAACTGAATATAATGAAATTACAAAACATAATAAACTTCTGTAATCTCTTTAGTCATATACAATAATACATATTTACTCTAGCCTTATTCTTCATCGTGATGTGATTTCATTTGACTCTACAGCATTACACATTTCAGTGTGTTTGAGAAACGCAACTACATTATCAATTCAGATAAGGATTTAAGGAAATCATAAACTAATGCAGAAATATTAGAAAAAATATGCACCTTAATATAAGCTAGGCATGAACAAAGTTTCTCAGAGATACATCAGAAGGAAATTCAGGTCACGTTGAAGTAAAATATGTACCTATCTGAATAAAATAAGATTAACCTGTGTGCTAAAGTTGACAGCTGATATGTGCAGTAAACATGATTTCTGTGTGAACTGAATCTCACAGACCCCCTAATTTTGGGAAAATGAGAATGACAAATAAATAAAATATGGCACATTACTTTTCCTTCACAAGTGTATTTTCAAGAAAACAATGGAAAACTTGCTGAAATATAGTTGATAGCCACAGTGTAGTGCAAAAAAGTTTCCAAGGAAGTACGGTCCTAATTTGAATCGACGTATAATTAGTTCATTTACTTATTCTGCTCCGAGACTAATTGATTTTTTAGAACCAGAATATAAAACAAGTGTACTATGAGGAAAAAAGTAATTTTGGCCTGCCAAACTGGAAGCTGCATAGAGGTCTCCTCAAAAACTGTGTTATGTGTCAGATCTTACTTATCTCGTATTTGAGTTATTATGTCAACATATCCTCCACCGTTATCACAACACCTAAAACTGGTTTAATATATCCTTTAACAACTCAAATCTCATATTGGTCAAACGAAGTTTTGTATCATGGAAACAATTTAAAGATTTACATACTGATCTTTCTAAAATATTATGGACTGCCGTTATTGAACGTGTTATTTGTGGGAAATGCATGATAGGATGTTCTGCTTTACAGAGTGCATTTCAGGACCCATTTGAGTCATGTGATGCCAGAATTCTTTTTGGTTTGCATTTGTTTGTTTGCTTCTGTTTGCCACATTGCTTGTTCTTTAAACCAGCAAGAGAAAATCCCTTGCTTTAGATTCATCCTTAGTTATTAACTGATACCAGTCAAATGTCTGTTCAGATGGAAAACAATCTTGTTCCTAATGTGCTTTTTGTGAGACAGAGGTATTTAATATGCTATGATTAAATGTTTTAGCGCTGTGTTCTTTGGTGTGTTTTAGAAGAGGAAGTGGAACCATATATATGAGTTTTGAGCCGAAAATAGGATTTTTATCCTTTTCTAATTTTTTATTAATTATTCCACTCGTTTCTTTCTCAAATGATATCTCCCTTCCAGGTTACCCCCCCCCACACCCTCTCTATCTCTTCTGCCCTCTCCCCACTCCTCTTTGCCTCTCTGAGGGTGCTCCCCCATCCAGCCATCCATTCCCACCTCACAGCTAAAGCATTCCCCTATGCTAGGGTATCAAACCTCCACAGGACCAAGGGCCCCCCCTCCCATGGATGTCAGGCAAGACCATCCTCTCCTACATATGCAGTTGGAGCCATAGATCCCTCTAGGTACACGCCTTAGTTGGTGATCTAGCCGCTGGAATCTCCGGGTGTTCCGGTCAGCCTATGTTGTTCTTCTTATGGGGTTGAAATCCCCCTCAGTTTCTCCAGTCCTTCTGCCAGCTTTGGGACCGGGGTCCCTGAGCACAATCTGATGATTGGCTACGAGTATCCACATCTGCATTTATCAGGTGCTGGTAGATCCTGTGATGTGTCAAAACACTGGGGGGTCAAGCTGCATCTGAATGTGTTCTTTTATTTTTTACTTGGTCTTTTTTACTGAGTCCGCAGCCAATGAAATTGTTATCACCTTTCTAATCAGTGTGTCTTCTTCCTCAGCTAGACTTTTCTGGGGAAGATCTTATCAACACAGCAGAGATATCCATCATAGGTGACTTTTACTGCTCCAGATATGGCGACAGGTCCCCACATTAGTATTCTCACTAATGTGTGCCTAGAATGGCAATGAAACTTATACATTTGCTTCTTGAGGAGCTCCAAATATCAGTTTTATGATTTTCTTAGATTTCTGCTCACTCTTCACATTTTGTCCTTTGTCACACAGACAAAAGCTCTCATCTACCTTGTCTTTATGGGTGACAAGCACTAAGTGTGGTTATCAAACACACTCACTGAAGATGTGATCTAACTGAGGTTTCCTTAAAAATGTCATTACTATTTCTACTCACAATTTTGCCCTGGCTCTGGTCACTCTTCACAGGCATCTGTTGTGAGAGTGACCGAATTGTCTTATAATAGACTCTTTACCACCTTATTCTTGAAATGTCCTGAAGTGTTTTTCCCTCATCTTTACCAGTCGTACTCACAAAAACTTTACAGTCACAAGATTATAAATAATTCGATGTCACCAAGATCGTGGCATTTATTGCACTGACATTTACTGCATATGCCAGTTAACACATTGTCCAAATACCCTCCCAAGTGTATAACCAGCATTTGCCAATCTCCTCTTGACAATAAATACAGTCCCTTTTAAAGGTCTCATTCACTAAAGAGTCCTCACAGCTTCATTTCTGCCTTTAGAATCTCTTCCGTTTTTCTATGCCAATGGGTTGCTGATTCTGGACTTTCACTATATGTGCTCTGCATGAACCAGTATCCATTTTCAGTTTGTTTTCATTTCCTTTAGGGAAGATTATTCTTGGGAAAGATAGAAAGACTATTTTTCTGAATTTTCAAGAATAGCCCACATAATAGATACTGCTTTTTTAAATAAAGCACTAAATATACTTACTTCTCATAATTTCATTATTTAATATTTCTTTTTAACTACATATGTTTGATCATCTTTGTGATGAAGGTAATATATGTAGTTTTAATGTTAACTTAACTCAGTCATTTCTTTGTTATATTAACTTCTAAAGACCTTTAAATTTTAACATATAATGCTTTTATTTACCTTTGAATCAACCAGCCCAAATCCAGGGTTCACTAATCAACTGTAATCCTAATATTGCACATATTTGCACAGACAGCCTAATTGACATAATGAAATCTTTATCCTATCGTGATGATATTGAATGTTTGGAACTTAATTGCATCACAAAGATACAGTTTCCAAGAGCAGTATTAGTGTTAAAGCTCTGAGAGACTCTTCTTCTAGTCATCTATGTAAGTTATAATAAGAAAATGGTTGCCTAAAAGAAAATGGAGTTAATCAGACATCAAATCTACTTGTGTATTATGTTGGTTCTCTTAGTTCCCAGAATTAAACATAATTTATTTTATTACATAAACTGTACATTTCAATATTGTCTCAATACACCAAAGCACTGAACACACCTGAAGTAATTCCAAATAACCATGATCTCCTGAATTATTGTCATAAAAATGTATCTGATCCTTTCATCTGATGATTATGTCTGGTGCTGTAATTGACTCTTCAATCAAACACTCAGAATATGGTTTAACTGCTCATAACTTTCCATCTCTTTGTAAAACTTTCCACACTAAAAGTCTACACACATTCACTTGTCTTAATTTTATAAGACTTGGTCAAGCAATGTAGTCATACTTCCTGACACTAGTAATCTATCATGTCTCTAAGTTTTCTACAGTGTCCAGGACCTGAGGTCCTTTGGCTTCACAGTTTCTTCATTTTAGAAACTTCAGTAACTTTAGGTTTAACACCTCATTTAGGTCTTTGCTCAGATATAACACTTACAGTCATAATATTTTTACTTTAACACCATTTCACAATATAAATTAGCCAATACGTTTTTCCATTTATCTTGGAAAAAGTAACACTGTATGGTACACGTAATATAATAACTAAATACTTGACATATGTATATTATTTTGTCATAACACATTATTTCATATGCTATGAAAATTTGAGAACTTTGGTTCACCAGATAATGATATATTTTTAATATATAAATATATATAGATAGGTAATTTTAAAATGATATTGTTAATGGGTAAATTAAACAGCATCATTGTATAAATACATTGATTAAATCTGATTTTTATATATTGCCTTCTATCATTCAATAAGATACCTTAGTATATTGTAAATGTATCTATTAATTTTAATATATATTATTATTTTATCTCATTCTTTGCATTCTTGCAGAGTAAATTACTCATGACTTATTACTTTTATATATTGAGTCACATTGAAATATTAGTGTAATATAATAAACTATATCTTTGTATGTGATAATTATGATATTCCAAATTATAATAATTATACAATACTGATCAAAAATCCTTGAAAAATGTTAAGCATTTATAAAGTTTATAATACATTTATGCCTAAATATTTATATTGTTTTACATATTAAATAAATTCAGCTTCCACATGAGGAACACTTATACAGGAAAAAATTACTAAAATATTTTTTCATAACGAAATCTCCTAAACTTTTAAACAATGTTGCCAGAGAGTATACTAACATAGTACATTCTTTATGTAGATTTATGATATGGAAGACAAAATAATACCAAATAAAAGGCAAAAAGAATAGAAAAAGGAGACATATGCCAATATTTTAATTAATAAACTACTAATTTATCCACTTAGTATTATCTTGTATGTAGTAAAAACAATCAGAATTTTAAAATAGCAACATATCTAGTTATTGTTTCTATGACTAAATTTTGCTTATGTACACTTTGTTACAAGATTATATTTTATTTATCTATACATCCACTTAAAAACCTCTAGATTATATTATTCTAATGACTTCTTTCCAATACATAGCTCAGGTTTTCTCATTTTGAATATAAACTCACATGTCACACCTTCATATGTTCTTTCAGTGTTTTCAGAAAACTGGAAATCACTCATATCCTTGGAAGCATTCAAATTATGTGTAAGTGTCATTTCCCAGGAGATGGTTATCAGAAGAGCTTGAGGACTGGGTTTCATGTGCAGCAGCTTGTTCATTGTCTGTTGCCTGCGATTATGAATTGTGCCAATTCTTTCCGATTGCTGCACTCTGGTATTATCTCTGTGCAGTATGACTGGGTTCCCAAACATCACCTGATTTATCCCTGCAGTAATTCTTCGGTGACGGTGACTATCCTCTGTACAGTCACAATACTGATTCCTTAGAATCAGTGCATGTAGAGGCTACTGTTGTTGATTTCTACTCCAATTGTTTGTGTTTCCTTGTTAATCTCTATCCTACCTTTTCCAATTCGGCAACACATTTATTACTACAGTGCTATGCAAAACTGTGCAATGAAATAAAAAAGTTAGTGGAGCAAAATGATTTTGGACATTAAGTTAAAACATCAGTGTTGACAGATGAAATTGAAGATTGAAACAAAATCACATGTACATTTTACATATTAAATGTGCATACAGATATGCAAATATTGTGACATGGTCTTGAACAGATCTAGTAAAGGCTTGTAGCAATGACAGTAACACAAATTGAATTCATTTTATTCTACTGTAAAGAAATTGTGTTTGACTGGAATATATATATATATATATATATATATATATATATATATATATCCAGATGTGAAAGTGTTAGCTCATCACACCTGCAGTGAACTAAGTCAGAAGGAGATGTTAAAAATATAATCACACGTATATTGTATGTATTCCCTGTTGGCTATGGTTAGATTGAAAGAATTTTCTGTAAATTATAGACAAAATTACACACACCACACTTGAAGTTACTGTATTTGCACAGATTTCTATCATTCATTGTTTTATAAAAAGTAACATTTACAAAGTCAATGGAATAACAAAATATAGTCTACTGATAATTTTTCTTGTGGCTTACCATTGAGGCCAGATTTTATTCACTTCACTTTCAAATGTGTGTGTTTTAAATGTCTGGTAATTTCTGCCAGACTGTTTAAACCAAGTTAATATAAAATGTGGGAAAAAACATGAAAACTAAAATAAGAAGTAAAATTATAATATTTACTTGATGGACACATGTTCAAGGGAATTGCGGCTTTGTATGTTCATAAATGCTTAATTTCTTATGATAAACTACACCAGAAATGGAATCACTATGAAGGGGAACCAGACTAAGTTGTAGACACTTAAAAAATAGTAAAATGAATATTGTCCTATAAAATATCATAGTGAGAGAGATATAGTTAGGCAATATGTATTGTCAAGGATGTGGGAGTATTTGATACTCCACTGAAATTCAAAATAAGTAACTGAGAATTAGGGAACACAAAAACTAAGAATTAACTATCTTTGTTTATTCAGAGAAACCATCAACAATAACCAATCCCAAAGCAAAAGGTCAATATTTGGTTGACTTTTGTTCCTGAAGGTAATGTTCATAATGGCATTGTAGTCTAATTATGTAAAAGGGAATTAGAATAATGTATGAGAAATATTATATTGCATTTCTTATATAAGGAGTGGTAGAACAATATATTTCCTAAATATTTTTGGCAAAGGGTATTAAGTTGTAAGCAAAAGTTGCAGAACATGGAAATTAAAACTCACCTTAAAAATACCTTGTTTCATTGTCTTGTGTTTCATTGCTTGCTTGATCTTTTGTCTTACCTACCCCAGGAACAGCAGTGGTGATTTTGTGATTTGTAGTTTCCAGGGCACAAATTGAGCAAGTCTTCAGTCATCTTGAAAACCCTGTCCTTCAGCTAGATAAGAAAATTTTCTAAATCTTTTCTGAAGTAAGACAGAACAGGGAAGGGACATTCACAGAGGTAGGGATGACCTAATCTAGTTGTAAATTGTCCTACTTATATTCATTATCTGTTGATCAATATGACCATGTGACATTCCACATTAAATTAAAATGAGAAATAAAAACAATGCCATTGAGAAAGGTTAGATGTGAATAAGCTCTGCTCATTCTCATATCATCTCTTCAAATCTTCTTTGAATATTGTGAAATCACAAAAGCACATTAAATAAAACAAGAAAAGTCTCAGGCTGCATAAAATGTGAACCTAAGAAACCATCTCACTGGCCATCTTCAGATATTAACTCATTCATGTCCTTAAGAAAGCAATGGCTCTGTGATATACACGGGTTCTGAAAATGCACCTTGATGAAGCATATCATAATAAACAGCATAATCTAATTAAGCTGCCTCGTGAATTGACTTCTGCTTGTATATGCTTATAATGTTCATTGTTTTCTTTCTTTTTTTAATTAATCATTCCATTAGTTTGCATCTCAAAAGATATTCCACTTCCCATTTACCCCTCTACCAAGCCTCCCACCCCATATCTGCCTTCCCCTCCCCCTTTTGCCTGTATGAGAGTGGTCCCACACCCACTCACACTCTCCTGCCTCACCACTCCAGCATCCCCTTACTCTGGGGCATCCACCCTCCGTGGGACCAAGGGCCTCCTCTTTTTTCACTTTTATATAATGTGTGGGGAATATGTTAAACTGCAGTGTCCTGTAAGTGTCTACTGTGAGCATTGTGATCAGTAATATGTCTTCTTTCACCATGCTTTGGAGAATAGGATAAACACACAAACATATATTAACATTTTATGTGAAAGTTCATGAAAACAGCTTCCATTTTAGAAACTCAATGAAAATGTAGTGTGTTATAGTCAGTTTTAAAGAAAAGTAAAACTAAGAAATTTTCACATAAATGACTACAAGTGAAAAATGCACTGATCAAGGAAACTTGATGTAGAAAGAAACGTCTGCAGGCTCTCATCCATAAATGGCTCCTAGCTTCAATCGGTTTAGATTTCCATGATCCACTTGGAGTGCCTATAAAAGCCTAGAATCCAGAAAGAAGAGCTAGGATGGAAAGGCTGAAGGATTTTTAAGAACAAAGAGATGTAGAATCCAAGTAGTATTAGGGAGGAAAGGGGAATAGTGGTAGAGGCTTTAAATACAGACTGGTCAGGATAGAACAGTGGAGTATGAGAGGGCAAGGATAGCTAACACTGAAAATTTGTTTAAAACAATTTGAAGATATATTGAGGTATTTATATTACAGTATCTGTAAATCTCCATATACTTCTCACTTTTATGCTTTTGTTGTTCTAAATGGTACCAGCCAATGTCTCATGCAACAATAATTTATATGTATATATATTTTTCTTTTTCAGCATCCCTTTTTATATCATACTATATTTGGGGAAAAGAATTAAAATCTATTTACTCCAAATAACTACTTCCTTTCTCCTAAAATATACATATCCTCCCCAAGTGAACTTTATGACTAACTACATCATTCACACACAAATGCAGTTAATGTTCTCATTTTCAGGCTGTGTCAGTGTTGCTTAAATTTCTGGTCAGGTTTTTTGTTTAATATTACAGAACAACCTCATTAGAGTACAGAATGTGTTTTAACCTCTGTACCATGAAATAGAAATCCATGAAGAGATGTGGAATAAACCATTCTTCATTATATATTCACATAATGCCAGGAACACTTTATTGATGCACAGGAGTATTAAATGCTAAACATAAACATTTTAAGATAGGAAAGTATCTTCTTTCAGCATTGTGGTCAATAATGTGTCTTTACTACACTTTAAGTAACAGGATATAAAATATATATTCCATAAATAACTTGGTGATAATAATTTCAAGTTCAGGAATTTAATAAAAAGCATTACATATGCATAGTTACATTATATTTGGCTCTAAGAAATATAAAATTATAAAATATGCAGGTAAATGATTACAAGTGAACAACACTATAATGGGTAAGGAAACATTAGATAGTTTGGCATGTAACTGAGAGCTTTCCAAACTATGCTACTCATATGATTTCAAAGCTACCAACTATGTAGCTCTCAATGTTCCATCTCCTGCCAAGAATGCAGTTAATGGAAAGGACAAATATTTCATCCCCTTTTTTATATTGTAAAATCTCTGACAAATTGAATGCAAAATTTAAGTTAGAATCTCTCTATAGATTATTTGTGTATTCTGGACACAGATAAAAGCATAGCCCACTGTATGCATTAAAGGCTTGCCTCTCTCCTGCCCACAATGAAGCCTATTCACTTTAGTTGGAAGTGAGTACTAAATGAAGAGTGGAATGGAGATGTATTGACATTTTGAAGAGCTAGTGAACTGTTAAGAAAATAAAAGCAAAAGTAATATGATTTATATTAGTAGGCATGTCAATTCAGAGAGTAATGATAACCTAATAAGGGACACTTAGATAATCAGTTTCATTTTTATTTTTAGTTAATAATCAAAAAACAACAAAAACATCTACAGGAAATATCTGATGTCATGTGGAAAATATTTAGGAATAAAACAACTCATATACCCCCATTCTTTTACAAAATCAATTCTGCTGGTCTGTCTCTGTCTTTGTGTCTTTGTTTCTCTGTCTTCCTCTGCTTCTGTTCTCTGTCTCTTTCTGTTTCTCTGTCTGTCTGTCTGTGTCTGTGTCTGTGTCTGTGTCTGTGTCTGTGTCCTTGTCATTCCATGGGAGAAGCTTCCCTGTTATGTCTAGAAGACACTATCTTCAGAAGGTATGTTGGTCATCTGACTCATAAATGAATCCCCTTCTCTAATATTTTCAGAGTCTATAGGTAGGAATTGTATTGTATATGTACCATGTGGGATAGACACAACATGGCCCCTTATTATCTGCATTTTGATCAGTTTTTAACCCCTTTAATGACTTCAGCCTACTGAAAAGTATTGTTTTATTTGTTTATGAGTGCCAAAGCTACTCATATCTAGATATAAGATTCATGTTTAGAATACAGGCCTTATCTGGATATAAGATACACATTTAGAATACAGGCAGGAGTTACACTGTCTTAGGAACGTGGCACTAGTAAGTTCTCCTCCACGGTCCATGACCTCCCCAAACAGAGTTGTCCAAGTTGACAGTACTAGTCATGAATTCCTTCTATGGAGAGTCAACTTCAATTAGATGACTGTTGATTACTCTTGAGATATAAATGTCCCTTTTGCTCTTATGCTTTTATCTTGCAGTTCTACGTATGACTATAGTGTGTACGCTTCACCTCTGAATAGGGCTTTTAATTACTCTTCTCCCTTGGTATCTTGGAGAGTATTTTTAGTTGCTATGAGCACTTGTCTTCAGGTAGGCAGTTTCCAGGTGATTTCCAGCTAATTTCCTCCAAGTTCTGTATTTGAGGGGATAAAAACAAAGGAAAATAAAGATAACCTACATTTTTTGAAAGACTCTTAATCAATACCTCCCTTGATTATTATGTGAAGAGAGGTTGGTAATTCAGGTATGGTTCTGTCTGGAAACACCCACAGTTACATTTTCATATTCTGTTCAATATGATCTTGAACAGTATAAGCCTCAAGTTTCTTTGTGTAGTATGAAGGTGACACTATATTCATTGTATCTGTTCTGAAGATGTGCCCACTACATTTCTTGTCGTTTTCCAAATAATACAGTATATCAGTAACTTAGAGATGATTTCAAGTAAAATAAATGTACTCAACTCATTCACAAATCCTACACTATTGTATTAAAAGTAACTATCTATTTGGTGATCTTCGTATATAGTAATTTTTGGATCCAATTCCCTTTGGCACTGAGTGAAAAGGGTAGGAACTGGTGTCAACTTATCAGTTTTGGCAAGGATTATGCTCCGATAATTAACAATTCTCTCTCATAGTCTGGATTGTTAGCTAGAAAATATACATCATTTAAACATTCTATCAAACCTTGTTTTAATTGCAATATTCTAATTTAATGTTAAAAATATTGTTGTCTGTATATTATGTAAGAACTCTGCTTTAAACTTATGGTGACCTAGGAAGTTAATAGTATCAAAATTGTTCTTAAGGAATTTATGAACAGCAGTGAGTTAAACTGGTATTTTTGCAAAAGATACAAGAACTTATGCAAGAAAATTTGTTCAATTAAATGTGATTACTCTTCCAATTTATGCTTGCTTTTTTTTTCTATAGCTAAATTCGGAGTTGCCAGAGGACACAGATGATATAGTATTTACTCCTTCCAATCTCCTTCCAACCTTGTCTATATAGACTAATAGGGACAGGTCTGCCTGCTACCATATTCAAAACTCGATTCCCAGAGAATTGGAAAATGTTTGAGCACCTTCCTATTCACTGAGAAACAAAGTTGGTAGTAATTTCAAGACCTTACAACCACTTTCTCTTTTATCTTTATGTTTAGTGACCATATGGTGAACATAACATTTAATATTATAGAGCATCAGAACCAAGTCCTTGTATCTACAATATATATTTGATCAATCTTAGTGTACCTGCCCATAGATTTAGTTGGTAGCCTGTATTAATTCAGCATATATTCATTCACATAGTATAATGATGTTCCACACAAATTGTTATGCTTATAGCCTAATCGAAACACTTACCATCTAATTCACCTTCTCAAAACCATAAAACCTTCATGGTCTGGAGATCTAAAGAATAGGATGTGTATCATCATCAGTATGGCCTTCAAATAAAAACATAACTTTATTGTCCCTAGAATTTTGTTCACAATTTTTATTCTGTTTTCAATTTGTAAAATACCCCTGGAGACAAACATTGATCTAAGCTCAATAACTTTAATGAATTTACTAACAAACTAAAGTATCAATTTTGAGTGCTTCTTGAACTTCCGCAATGCATTTCTGTACAAAGTAAAACCAAAAATATCTTGATGAGTAAATGAAGATATTGAGAATATGAAGTTTTTATTCAGCTAAAATTAAAGATCAGGAAGCTCAAACATGTCTTCATATCCATATACTGATGGAAATTTTATGAGATTAGAATGAATGGCAGTGAGCTTAAGTTCTGGACTGTGATGGATGAACTCAAAATTTCTCTTTGTTTATTGTTTTGTTACTAGTGATTTTGTTTCTAGAAGGAATGCTCTTCTGTCAGCTTTTAGAATATTCATGTTTATTTCTTTATATTCAGTTTATGTTGACATCATAGCTCTTCATGAAATGTAAAATTTCATCCTGTTTTTCTAGCAGAATTTGCAAAACCTATAGGACTAATGGATATAGGGGAACATAAATGGTTAAGTATAACTTTGAATGTGAATGGTAAAATTAAATATAATCTTTTAAAATTTAAATATTTTGTTAGAATTTCTTGAATATGGATATATTAATATATACTTATCATGATCATTTCTATGAAAACACATACTTGTAGTTTGTTCAATTAATTTTATACTACTTAAGGAACTAATATTTTCCTTTGTTGCTAATATACAATCTAATTTCAGAATGCAAAAGTGTGTTAATTTTTGTTATTTTATTGACAATAATAATGTGTTTTATTCACATGCAATGAGTATGAAGTATGCATGTGTGTGTGTGTGCACTCTATTTTTCTTACCTCCAAAGGTCTATTAAAGGTAAAAGGCTATTTGCATAATGTTTAACACATTAAAACTATTTTCCTATAAGAAGAAAAAAACTAGAAAACCCTGCTCTGCACTTTTCATAGTATTTGGTATTGAGTCATCTTTATGAACAATTCAAGTACAACTATTGCAAAATTAATGATCCAAGAAAATGAGCCTTGGTTAGTTTTCCAGTCCTTGACTTCTAATATTACACTTGTTCTATAGTTAACATTAAAAGAACCACTTTACATTCACATGAACAATAGTTTTATTGTGTGATCTATTCAAAGTTGACAAAAATCAATGCTAATATTACATAAATTTACTTAGTTGTTTTGAAGTTAAATCAAGGCAAAATTAAAAAAAAATGAATCTATAAGATTTTCTTGTAAGTTCATGTAAGGCTTTTTGAAACATTATGTCTACAAGTTGTAAAGTTATTTCAGTAGTTTAGCTATTTTTTGAAACTCAACATATGGCATAAATTTTCTCATGCCAGTAGTAGTGTACATTTTGAATGAGGAAGCTATTCATCTTATTGAAAAAATATGTATATATTACATATATATATTGCACTGCTACTTAGATGCATGTTCAATTGCATGTTTATTGTATGTTCAATACAGATATAAACTCTAGAAGTTATTCTTCTGCACAGCTGTAATTGTGTCTTGGTACACACATGGGCAAACCATATCATCAAAAATGACTCAAAGTGAAAGCAGAGTTGGCTGTGTTGGAGGAATATGTACCATAATTGGAGAGAGAGAAGCATGAAGAAGAAACATTTCTTCTTAGTAGAGACATGAAATTTTGTGCTCATGTGGTAGGTGTATATACAGGCAGTGTTAAATAGGCTACCATTATAAAAACAAATTTATGCTTACATGCATAAGGAAGACAAAGAGTGGTGACTCTATCTTGGTACAGATGCCCAGAAATACATACTCTCACTTATACACATGCACAAATTACATGTGCATGCATACTACATACTATACTCTGTGCATACAAACACACATGCACACACACACAGGCACACACAAACTTCACACACACAAATAATTCAACAATCAATCAATCTATAAATAATATGAAAACAGGATGGCTTAGAGCCTCCGATTCATCCTCAAGGAATAAAAATCCTTAATAAATACAATCAATTTACTCAGTATTCTCCTAGGCCAAAAGAAACAATTCTTACCAAATCAATTTGATAAAAATTTTAACACTATAAATTGTCATAATGTGGTACTCCCTCCAGATAATATTGCACTAGGAGGAATTAAAATTACCTTGTGTCAAAGATTAAATTGAAGCTTTCATGTGCATGGTAGGGTTGTGGAGGGACAGGTAATTTGCAAGTACAGGGAATAAATTTATCCTTTTCCACATCCACCACTGCAGAAGTTGTTGAGGTACTAGAAATCTGCCTTGTTATTGAGGATCCCAAAGCACTCTCCAATTATCCAGACTTGATCTTCCTTAATGAATGAGGCTTCCCATGATCATTTCACTAATTAATACTTAATAGCTAATATCTGGATAAATGACACTAGAAAACAGGATACAAGATTATATTTAAGCTCATTCTTTGCTTTGGAAAAATTTTATTCACAAAAATATATGCAAATGCTTTTGGCAATGGATTTATGCTTAGATGTTATGTGAAAGGAATTATAGGAACAAATTCCCATCTGTAAAAGACTAGTTATAGATAAATTGACATACTGATACATGAATCATAAAACATAAATAATGTTGTACAATATAATAAACATACATTAGATATAATTATAGGAATTTCAGTACCCAGGGATGGTAAATTTATGTGTAGGATTAACATATACAAGGTACCATTTTCAATATATAACTAAGTACATTAACCATTTTGAACTTAGTTTCTTTCAAAGTAACAATGATGGATTTCTACTGAAATATTTCTAAAGCATCAATAAGTTAATTTGTTTTACATTACCCCTGTTCAATTTAGAAGGTCCTTGCCTATACTTCATGTAGGGTGCTCCAATTTTTGTTGTTTAATATGGTTTTATTTGGAATGGAATTAAAAGTTTTCACCTTCCTTTTCTTCCTTCTAGCTCCTCACATCCTTCCCCATTCTCAATTTGATAGTCTCTTTTTCTTTGACTATTATTGTTATGTATATTTGTTTGTGAGTATGTATGCATAAGTACATAAATACAGTGTGCCGAGTCTGTGTATATGGTTTTAAGACTAATGTCTTCTAAAGGCTAATTCTCTTTCCTAGCATAGATTAGTTGGATGGAGTGCTTTTCTTTCTAGCAGTTTCAGAGGTTTTCTTTGAATACATTGATCCATTTGCTGTTAAGTTTTGTGAATTGTAAGAAAGAAGGATCTAGTTTCATTCTATATTTAAATAGACAGCTCTGCGGTACCATTTGATGAAGAAGCCACCTTTTCTCCAGTGTGCTTCTTTTGACTGTTTTGTTATAAGTTAGTTGGCTTTAGCTGTGTGGATTTCTGTCTATGTCCTGTATTCTATTCTGTATTTGATTTTGTACAAGCACTATGTTGTTTTTATAACAGAGGTTCTATAATATGATATGAATCATTTAGGTAGTACTTGTAGCAGCACTTTTATTGTTTTGTATTATATTAGCTCTACGGATTCTTGTTTTCATGTGAATTTGTGGATTATTTCTATTTTTTTAAAGAATGTGGTTGCAGTTTAAGCTGAAATTTCATTGAATCTATCAATTGCCTCATATAAGATGACCATTTCTATACTATTAATTCTCCCCAAAAAATGCATATAGGTGGTCATCCCATTTTCTAATGTCTTCTGCTATTTAATTTTTCTGAATTTCAAACTTTTCATCATATATGTCTTTCACTTCCTAGGCTAGGATTATTTCAAAGGATTTTGTTTATTTGTTCTGTTGGTATTGTGATTGGGATTATTTCTCTGGATGTTTCTTTGTATGTTTAGAGCTGATTTACTATACTGAATTTTCTAGTGGAAATTTTAATGGTCTTTAATGCATATAGCCATATTTTCTACACCATAGACCAGCACCAGAGGAAATATGAAGAGGTTTATTCCTCTTAATTTGTGTTGTATTATTCAATTCAATTTAACTTATAAACTGCAATAGTATTCTTCAAAAAATGGCTACAATCCACAAATTCATACTGAAACAAAAAAAGACTGCATATAAAAAATATATAAAAAAAATAATAAAGGCGCATGCCTTTAATCCCAGCACTTGGGAGGCAGAGACAGGTTGATTTCTGAGTTCGAGACCAGCCTGGTCTACAGAAAGTTCCAGGACAGCCAGGGCTACACAGAGAAACCCTGTCTCAAATATATATATGTTACATATAAATTATATATATAAAATAAATATATTTATATATATATATATATATAATTCTTAATAAGAAAAATAAATCCATCACTGAAGAAAATCAGGCCACAAAGGCAGATCAGGAACCTAGAGGTTTAAAACTGAGGGAAGTTTAGGAAAAATATGCTTACTGGAGTGATCCTCAAGGCTCACTCAGTCTGCATTCTTACAGCAACTAGGACTGTGAGCATAGGATTAGTGCTGCCCAGAAGTTCTACTTCCTGTATCCATCACTAATGAAGAAAATTCTTTAAATTCTTGCCTGTACCTGGTCTTATGGAGGCATTTTCTAAAGGTTATTCCCTCCTCTCAGATGACTCCCCAAACTCCCCAAAGAGTCATGTTTGCCTTGTGCTGTCAAAAGCCAAGCCAGGACACACATACAGTCTGGTCATCTTTATAGTTGCATCTGGGAATATAATTCCTTAGATGTTAGTGTGTGTGTGTGAGAGAGAGAGAGAGAGGGAGAGAGGATGCAACAAGACTGTTTTCCAGAGGGCAATGTGTGGATATATTATTTTTAATTCCCGGTAGACTCCTTCATTTTGAAATTTCCTTAGCGGAGTCTTCACAAGGTCTGGATTTCTGTTGGTCTTATTTTTTACTTGTATTTGATAATTCTACTCCTATATTTCCTTATTTATTCTTCTCTAATAGTAGTTCCTGACCATAGCTTACCCTCCATCCTGCCATCCTGCACTCCCTTACCTCTGCCCACTTCCTCTCTCCTCCAGATTCACTCCTCCACTTCCCTTCAGAAAAGAGCTTCCTTCCTAGTGCTATCAACAGAACACAGCATCACAACATATAAGTAGAATAACCTCATATCAAATCTGGACAAGACAACGAAGTAAGAAGAAAAGGTTCCTAAATGCATGCCAAAGAGCCAGAGACACCACCACTCACACATTGTTAGGCATCCCACAAAGCAAAAAGCTACACACATATAACATATATGCAAAGAAATCTAGATCAGACCAATGCAGAATCCCTTATTTTTGGCTCAGGCTCGGTGAACTGTTATGAACCCTAGTTGGTTGATTTTGTGGGCTGTGTTCTTGTAACCCCCTCTGGCTCCTACAATCCTTTCTCCCTCTCTTCTGTGAGATATAAAAAGCTCCACCTAGTATTTGGTTGCGGGATTCTGCATGTATGAACCCTCTCTGGTGATTCTCTGCTATAAGTATAATAGATTATCATTAGGAATCATTATATTGACTTTTATTCCTTTGCCAGACATTTTTGGTTCTATCCTAGGTCTCTGGGCTATCTAGCCTTTGGTTCCTGGCTATCCAAGCTGTGTCAGACAGGCTTCCCACTTGTAGTGTAGGTCTCAATTTGGACCAGTCAGTGGTTGACCATTCCCTCAAACTCTGTATCCCCTTTATCCCAGCACAACTTGCAAGAAAGAGTAATTGTAACTCAAAGGGATTGTGGCAGGGTTCGTGTCCCATTACCAATAATGAAAGACATGCCTGATTATAGAAGGTGGCATGGTCAGGCATCCTTCCTATTCCACATTCCTAAGACTCTTTGCTAGGGTCTCCCTCATAGATATCAGGGAGATTCCATTGCGCTAGATTTCTATCTCACCCATGAAATACTCCCTAGTTTCTGTTGTCTCTCTCAATACTCTCATTGCATCTTTTCCCCAAACTGATTCTTCCTGTTCCCATCTCCACCTGTTCATAATCCACTTGCAACAACTATACTATTTCCCTTGCCCAGGGAAACCCAATGCCTTCTCTCTTTTAGTATTCCTTGATACTGAGCGTCTCTGGGTCTGCAGACTATAGCGTGCATATCCTTTACTTTACAACCACATACAAGTAGGTACACACCATGTTTGTCTTTCTGGGTCTGGCTTGCTGCACTCAGTATTATTTTTTCCAGTTGGCATTATTATCTAGAAATTCTTGCTCTAATAGCTAGTTAGGCTCTCATAGGGCATTCTAACACGACTAGCCCACAGGTGTGAGCACTTTATTCCTCCCTCAAATTATTTTTATTCTGTGTTTGTTTCCCTTTTTTTTTGTGGTTGTTTTCACTTTGCTGTGAAAAAGTACCTGAAAAGTAACATAAGGAAGGAAGCATTTATTGACTAAGATTTCAACGTCACCATGCCATGGTGTTGGATAAATTTCTATTTGTGGTGAGCCAGGATATAAAGCAGGTGGTCCCATTGTTTCTACAACAAGAAATATAAGGGTATAAATACTTCTCTCTCTCTCGCTCTCGCTCTGTCGCTCTCTCTCTCTCTCTCTCTCTCTCTCTCTCTCTCTCTCTGTGTGTGTGTTTGTGTGTGTGTGTGTGTGTGTTTCTGTTTCTCTTTTTCTCTCTACCAGGGTTATTCAGTTCTGCATATGTACGCTCATCATATTACTTTACAGAATGCAGCCTTGGGCCTTCTTGTTCCACTTTCCATAATATTAATGTCAGAATTATCATTTCCTGCTATGTATTTGAAATTACACTTCACTAATAATATGTACTATTAAATGGAAATATGTTTCTAACTTCTAAGTTGGCTACAAAAGCATTTGAAAAGTGAAATTCCTGTGACTTTCATAGCTAAGTAAGGTATAGTTCACTCTGTAGTGCCATTTCAGGCTGGTTTAATTCACTTATACATGAATTATGCATATTCCTTGATAATATCATGACAAAATGCATGAAGATTGCAAATACATACACGAGTGCACACACACACACACATACACACATATGTATATTACATATACACATCCATTTAGATATAAATATTCTTGTGCAAAGCAAGATTCAAACATTGTGTTTCCTATAGTAATATAGGACTTATAAGCAGAACACAGATTACAAAAACCTATCTGGAGTTTCCTTTAAAGAACTCTCTTCCCAGAGAGAAACTGAGATGTTTTTCATTTTCTTTCAGCGGCTCTATATCGTATACCATGTGTAGTCTGTAGTGAACATATTTATTAAATAAGATCATTGTGCCCTAGAGTGTTTATGAATCAGTACTTTAAGGTAACCAGTGACTTCTTATAGCTTTGAAACCACTTCGATCTATATTCAAAAGACTTTGGTAAATACCATTTTCAACAGTGGGTTTTACTGCAGTGCAAATACTTCTAAATAAAGAGTTTTAAAGGCAGCTTTAGATTTGTGTGGTTTGGAGACAAGGGTTGGGGGATTGAAACATAATAAGAATTTTGGTTAGTTTAAAATTTGAAACATTGTTTAAAAGTCTTCAATCTTTTTCATTTGAAATTCCAAATCATTTTAAACATTATTCAATGAATGCTAGTGAGATTTTTCTATGTGTTTAGTGTGACTCCTGGGGCATTTACTCGTAAGTATTAATAAGAACTTAGCCTTCAGTCAAGAAAATCTGAAGAATCTCATGGGTAACAGGGACATATTATGTTTCTCTACACCAGGAAAATGAACAAATCAATTTGCATTTTGAATTCCACAGAGAATGAACACTGCTAGTTAGTCTGTTATGGATTCCTCTAGGAGCAGTAGGCTGAAGTATTTCTGGCAATATCGCATACTGACATTTTTATTATCAGGAAGTCTTTTGCATGTACAAATAAAAATATGTTCTCTGCTATTGCTGTCTTACTGTGAGCAGAATACTTAGAAAACTGATTCATATTCTTATCCTTGAGTCTTTATTGCTTACCACAAGCTACTTGTCATATGTATGTCCTAAGGGCTATTGCAACTTTTATGGCCACTTATATTGTGTTCAGATTATACGACTGTACAAGGCCAATTAAGAGAGCCTTTTATTTCATATATTTTGGTACATTCATGTGGAATTTATTTTAAAGTTGGGGAGAGTGCATCCATTGAAGCAATTTTAATAAAATATCCCAACAGAGAATTATTTTAATGGAATATTATGTTCTCTGCTAACTGGCACTAAGTGGTACAAGCAATAAATGATAAAGAAAATAAATGTTTTATGCAAATGTTGCTTATCAACCAACCTAGGCACAGTGAAAAACTACAAGATAACAATTGCAGACTATTTTGCTGTTGGTCATTTTGTTAGCAAACTTTGTAACAGAGAAATAATACCAGGTATCTCTACATTTTAAACTGATAAAGCGTCTTTGTCTTTATTCCTCACTGAATGACCATATTGTGCTAAGTTATGCAGATGAGTCACACATGTTTGCAAACCATAAATTGCATATGGGAAAACAGATCCCAAGACACAAAATTGTTTGCATACGATTACAAACCAAATAGTATTTGCAATAAAGCCCTACCTTGGGATTCTTCTCTTGCCCACTTTTTTCTTCTACTCTCTGACTTGTTTTAGTATTCTGTCATCACATGCAATAATTATCACTCTACTATACATCATAATTCCCCCTGACCATCTCTTTCAAATGAGGCTTCATTTTTTTTACACCGTCCCAAAAATGAAACCATATGCTGTCATTTTATGGAGAATGTGTGTTGTTTTCCTCCTTTAAGCTAAAATAACAAATGTACTATCTCTCCTCTACCTAATCAGACATCAAAAACACTTTCATCTATCATCTCTGTGTCCCCATTTTCCTTTCCTAACACCATCATTGCCTACTTTCTTGCTTATTGCTATACCTAATATATTCTTCAGCCTCTAAGTTAATTTTACATGTGCTCCCCATGTTCATAGCAGCATTATTTTGTAATAGCCAGAAGCTAGAAACAACCCAGATGTCCCTCAACCAAAGAATGGATACAGAAAATGTGGTTAATTTACACAATGGAAGATTATCAGCTACTAAAAATGAAGACATTATGAATTTTGCAGGCAAATGAATGGAACAAGAAAATATCATCCTGCGTTAGGTAACTCAGACCCAAAATTACATGCATGACAGGAGCTTGGCATGACTGTCCTGACAGGTCCTACCAGCATCTGACTGAGACAGATACAGGTACTAACACCCAACTACTAGACTGAAGTCTCAACTAACCCAGTCCCCAGGGAGCTCCCAGAGACTGAGCCACCAACCAGGAGCATATACATGGGCTTGTCCAAGGTCCCTGGCACATACATAGCAGAGGTCTGTGTGGTCTAGCCTCAGTGGGAAAAGACATACTTAATCTTCAAGAGACTTGAGGCACCAGGGAAAAGGGAGGTCTGTGGGGGAACCGCCCTCTGTGAGGGAAGGAGTAGGAGGAATGGGATAAGGAACTGTGTGTGGGGGGGGAGCAGGAGGAGAAACACTATAAATATAAATAAATAAAATAATTAACATTTTAAAAATAGTGAAATTTGCTGATTTTTTTAAATTAAAACATCTAGGGGCTGGGGAGATTAATAGCTTTGTAGCTAAGAACACATATTTCTCCCACAGAGAACCTGAGTTTGGTTTCCAATATGTGTGTTGGACAGATTGCAACCAGTTGTAAAGCTAGATTAAGGGGAACTCAATTCTTCTGGAGTTCAAAGGCACCTTCTCTCACCCAAGTTTACCAAAGCAAATACAAAGACATTGTTGCAAATCCACCACTACTGTGATGCTAAACTGATAAATATTTAGCTCATGACTTATCCCTGTAATGTTAGATAAATGCATCTCTCAGCCCACACCTAATAAGGCTTTATTTGTTGTAGTTGGTGACTAAAACAATGACCCAAATCTAAGATTCAGAGTAAAAGTGACAACATAATGGTCAGTTCTAAATGGAACATCAACACTATTCTCCATCTACCAAAGCTCAAGGATCTTTGTGGAAGGGGAGGTAGAAGAGTGGTAGAGCCAGAGGCAGAAGTTAACCACCCGAAAATAGAAACTTCTTGACACAGAAGGGGAACTGCACATTTGAACTCACAGCTGTTGAGAGAATACCCAGGAAAATGTTGCAGTCTCAAGGGCAGACCATATCCCTGCATGGGGGTTCTAGTTCCACCATGACCTGGAACTGTTGGCAATTGTTAGCTACTGGGAGAAGAAAAGGCAGGTTCCTCCCCTCCCCAGGAATATAGCCTTTGATAAGACAACTCTTCAATAGATAACCAAATTGCAGAAATAGTTGAGAAACCCCATTGGTACTTGAGAAATTTAGAGGAAAATCAAACTTGAATACACAGAAAAGTGGAGTCCTGATCCAAGAACAATTGGCAGTGGGGGAGGCGAACATGATCAAAACATGCATGTAAATATCTCAAAGTTCTAGTTATAATAAATAATAGTGTTTTATTTAAATTTAAAAGGCATTCCCCCTATGGTGGCATCTGTGATACTTCAACTATTATTGTTTGGGTTTTGAATATCCTTCCTTTATGGGCTGGATCATATTTGACTTTGCTGATAATGTTCTTCTATGTGATTTTTATTGGATATTTTATTTATTTACATTTCAAATATCCCTTTTATGATTTCCCCTCCATAACCCCCTATCCCATCCCCTCTCCTCATGCTTACTATCTTTAATCTTTTTTGCAGTCCAGTCATTACACCCCTCCCATTCTGCCCACTGGCAGTCCTCATCCCATTCCTCCTCCCCATCTATTCCATCCTCTCCAAGAGGATGTCCCTAACCCCCAACCCCCAACCCCCTGCAAGGCCTCCCCATTTTCTGGGCCTCAAGTTACTCAAGGGTTAGGTGCATCTTCTCTGACTAAATACAGACCCAGCAGTCCTCTGCTGTATATGTGTTTGGGGGCCTCATACCAATCAGCTGGTGTGTGTTTCCTGGTTGGTGGCTCAGTGTCTGAGAGGTCTTGGAGGTCCAGGTTAGTTGAGATTGCTGCTTTTCCTATGGGGTATGACTCATTTATCCTCTGATAAATCTTATGCCATTATGCTATAAAAAAAATAATGAGTCTGCTGCCAGTTATAAAATTTAAATATATTTTAAATTTTTGTAAGTTCCCTTCTCTCTCTCTCTCTCTCTCTCTCTCTCTCTCTCTCTCTCTCTCTCTTCCTCTCTCTCTCTCTCTCTCCACCCTGTCTCTCTACCTCTATCTTTCTTAGTATGCTCATGAGAAGAGTGCTTATATGTAATTTTGAAGGTTGGAGGGCAACTGGCAGAAATTGGTTTTCTACTCTGTCCTGTATATAAGTATTGGTGATCAAATTCATTTTGTTGTCTTTAGAAGAAGTGTCCTTTCCTGATGAGCCAAATTTGTCTTAATTTATTAAAATTTGAAATGAACTAATTCTGGTGATGAATGTTCTTTACTAGGGCCACATTGTTGTCTAGCTTTATGTCAATTTGACACAAACTATCATCATCTCAGAGAATAGAGACTTCATTGAAAAAAACTGCCTCCATAAGAATTACACTGCAGAAAAACCTGTAGGGTGTTTTTTTAAATTAGTAATTAATGTAGGAGGTCCTAGACCATTGTGCATGGGGCCAGCCCTTGGTTTGCAGTGTATAAGAAATCAGAATGGGCAAGTCATGGGTAACAAGTCAGTAAGCCAGCAACTCCCATTGACCTTTGCATCAGCTCCTGGCTTCAGGTTTTTGTTGTTTGAGTTCCTGCCAGGACTTCATACAATAATGGATTACAATGGGGAAGTAGCCAAATAGCCCCTTTCCTCCCCAACCTGCTTGTAACCATGGTGTTTCATCATAGTAGCAGAAACCATAACTAACAGTCCAACATCCTTATTTATAGAGCAAGTTTTAAAGCTGATGAATAAAACTCATGATTTTCTTATCTTCATTTATGACTGTGTAGGTATTTATACAGGCTAGATAGTTCCAACACACACACACACACACACACACACACACACACACAAATTTGTATAACTTTACTTTTGTGATTTTATAGTAGTAGTATAAGCTATAACCTACAAATTGGAGGGCAATACTTTACAATTCAATTTTAGTTCCAGACCACAAATAATTTCAAATAGTGTTTTCATTATCTATCTTATTACTTTAAACTCATAATAAATTTCTTTCTTTTATGACTTCTGTTAATAACAATGTTATATGAACATTAACACCTATATTTCAATTGTCTTATATTTTTATTCACTAAATATGCGTGAAAAATCTCAGCTACATGTACCAGATTTTAATATTTCTATATGAAATTATTTCTATAATTTTATCTATGTGTAATTTATATTCATTTTTGAAATCATTATTTTTAATATATTAATTAATTTAATCTACATTCTGATTGCAGTGTTGGTCCCCACCTCCCCTCCCCAATATCTGCATCTCTCTATTTAGAAAAGGGGAGGTGCCCATGGTTATCCACCAACCTTACCATACTAAGCTATATTAAGAATAAGATTGTTTTCTCCTACTGAGTCTAAAAGAAACAGTCTAGTAGTGTGAAATTGTCTCAAAGGCAGTCTATTCAATGAAAGCCTCTACTTCTGCTAGTAGGAGTCCCACATGAATACTAAGATGCACACTGTTACAAAGGTGTAGTGGACCTAGGTAAGTCCTATGTATGCTTTCTGGTTGGCAGATCAGTCTCTTTGGGGACCTATGGAGCCAGGGTAAATTATTTTGTAGGTTTTCCTGGGGGGTCCTTGATCCTTTTGGCTTTTACAGTACTTCCTCCCTGTCTTATCCAATACTCTCGAGGTTGTACTTCATGTTGGATGGGGGTCTCTGCAACTATTTCATGAGTTGCTGTTCAAAGCCTCTCTGATGATAGTTATGCTAGGCTCCAGGCTCCCAGTATAGCAGAATATCATTAACAGTGCCCAGGATCTGCTCCATCTCATAATGTGGGTCTCAAGCAGGATTAGTCATTGGTTGACCATCCACTCAAATTTCTACTTCTACTTTACCCCTGCACATTTCTTAGGGAGGAAAAATTATAGGTCTAATGATCTGTGGATGGGTTGGTGTCCCAGTTCCTCCATTGGAAGTCTTACTTTATTGCAGGAAATGGCTGTTTCTGGCTCCATGTCCCCCCTACATTGCTAGGTGTCTTAGATAGGACCACACTCAGATTCTCGGTCATTCCCATTGCCTTATGTGGCCAGTTCATCCCAGAGATTCACCAACCATTCTCTTCATATCTCCTTCCCCTCAACTGATCCCTCCTGTTTCTATCTCAACCCACACTGCTATCCAGATCCCCCTCATCCACTCATGATGATGTCTGTTCTATTTCCCCTTCTCAGTGAGATTCGTGTGTCCTCCTGATGCCCTGCATGTTACTTAGCTTCTCTGGATATGTGAATCATACCATGCTTTACTGGCTGGTTTTGTGGGTCAATACCTATTCAAATAGGCTGGAGTTATCATATAGAAAGGAGCCTCCCTTGAGTAAATGCCTCCAAGAGATCCAGCTGTAAGACATTTTCTCAATTGGCAATTAACGGTGGGAAGGCCCATTGTCTTGGGGTGATAATCTTTGGTTCTATAACAAAGCAAGCTAAGCAAGTAAGGGAAAGCAAGTCAGTAAGGAACATCCCTCCATAGCCTCTGCATCAGCTCCTGCTTCCTGACCTGCTTGAGTTTCATTGGTGATGAACAGCAATGTGGGAAGTATAAGCTAAGTAAACCCTTCCCTCACCAACTTGCTTCTTGGTCATGATGTTTTGTGAAAGAATACAAACCTGACTAACACAAATTTGTGCCAACATAGTGGATATTCCTGTAAAAACCTGACCATGTTTTGGGGAAGAATGTGGAAGGACTTTGGAACTTTGAGCTACAAGAACCAGTGTGTTAAGAGCTCTGTGGGAAGTCTATAGGAGCTTTGAAGATAATGATGAGAAATGTGATGAAGGTCTGGCTTGTGAAATTTCAGAGGGAAAATTAAAGACTATTTTCAGGGTCATTTCTGTTTTGATTGTGAAGATTCTGGGGTTTTGGTTTTCTAGGACTGAAGAATCAGCTTCCTGATAACAAAGAATAAGATACCAGAACTACTAAAGTGAAACCTTTGCATTACTGGTACTATTGATGCTGGCTAGCTGTAACTAAGAAATTAGTGGTGATTAAGAAGAGACCAGCATTATTGAGGTAAAATCTTCTGGGAAATATTTTCTGAGAGCACAAGGTCTGTGTTCCAGACATAGCCAATGTTGTACCTCATGCTACAGCTGGTCTGGGTAAGGTATAAGAGTCACACTGGTGGTATTGGATTGGAAGGTATGAAGAAGTCATGCATACCATCTGAGGCTAGGCACTGTGAGAGGCCATGGGAGGTCATTGGTGAAGGAAAAGCCTCAGTTGCAATTGATGACCCAGAACTGAAGGGTCATGCAAAGGAGTTGAGGCTTGACACCATGAAGAGAGCCAATGAGAGGCTATAGGTGAAGCCTAGTTGCAGTGGAAGACAGCAATGTTTTAGAGATGACAGTACCATGAGATGATCACCAAGAACAGCAGCAGCAGCAGTAGCAACAGTGGAATACAGGTAACTGTAGCCTAGAAGACAAAATGTGTGCTACAAAAGGCAGAGATGGAGAAGTGATCTAAGCTCTTGGAGGGGGCCAAAAAACCCCGAAGGGAATCCAGCCAATGGAAGGGTAAATTTTGATTTTGCTATTGACAATGACTGTGCTGTGATATTTTCCCTCTTGAAGGAAGAAAGTATTTTAGTGGAGCCCACAGTTAAGAGACTGAATTGTAATAAGACTTTGACTTTTAAAAGAGATTGGATATTTTAAAGGGATTGAAATTTTAATACGTAAGAAATTGTAAAGTCTCTGGGGCTTTTAAAGTTATTTATATCTTGGGGATGAATAAGAATATAAGGGTTGAGGCTTAATAGTGATATGTTTGTGTATCAAGTTGACAAAGGGTCAGTTGTATTGGCTGGTCTTGTGTATCAACTTGAAACAAGCTGGAGTTATTACATAGAAAGGAGCCTCCCTTGAGGAAATACCTCCGTGAGATTCAGCTGTAAGGCATTGTCTCAATTAGTGATCAAGGGTGTGAGGGGTCATTATGGTAGTACCATCCCAGGTATGATAGTCTCATGTTCTATAAGAAAGCAAGCTGAGCAAGTCAGGGGATGCAAGCCAGTAAGTAACATCCCTCCATGGCCTCTGCATCAGCTCCTGCTTCCTGACCTGCTTGATTTCAAGCGCTGGCTTCCTTTGGTGATGAATGGCAATGTGGGAGTGTAAGCTGAATAAACCCTTTTCTCCTCAACTTACTTCTTGGTCATGATTTTTTGTGCAGTAATACAAACCCTGACTATGATACATGGTTACCCTTTACTTTATGACTAAAATCCACTTATAAGTGATAATTAGAATTATATATCCTACATTCATGATCAATTTTATTGATAAGAATTTGAAGACATTACTACAACATACTTTTATCAACATAGAATATAATATCACATAGCAAACTGCATCATTGTTACTGGATAATAAATTGAAGAGGATATTTTATTGAAAATGGTTTATCTTTTGGGGATTGTTTAGATGTAACTCAGAGTGCACTTCTATTATCATTTGGTTTTACTTAGAATTATTGGTTAATGTTGGCTCCCATAACATTGATTTTAAATGTAGACTAATTTTACTTGCTTTGCCAGAGCCTGACAAATACAGAGGCAGATGCATGCAGCCAACCATTGGACTTAGCAAAGGGTCCCCAATGGAAAAGTTAAAGAAAGGACTGAAGGAGCTGAAGAAGTTTACAACCCCATAGGAAGAACAAGAGTGTCAATCAACCAGACCTCCAGAGCTCCCAGGGACTAAACCACCAACCAAAGAGTACACATGGAACAACCCATGGCACCACCCACATATGTAGCAGAGGATGGCTTTGTTGGGCATCAATGGGAGAAGAGGACGTAGGTCCTATGAAGGCTTGATTCTCCAGTGTAGGGAAATGCCAGGGCAGTAATGTCAAAGTGGGAGGGTGGGAAGTGGAGAGCCCTCATAGAAGCAGGGGGAAAGGGGATGGGAGAGAGGGCTTCCTGAGTAGAAACCAGGAAAGTAGATACATTTGAAATGTGAATACATAAAATATCAAATAAAAAAAAAACTTTGTAAAACATAGTTTTAATTTTTCTCCCATTTCAGAAAAAAAAAATCAAATTTAAAAATAGAAAATGTTTTCTCCATTTAGTTTGATGTTGGCTACTAGTTTGCTGTATATTGCTTTTACTATGTTTAGTTATGGGCCTTGAATTCCTGATCTTTCTAAGACTTTTATCATGAAGTTGTGTTAGATTTTATCAAATGTTTTCTCTGCATCTAATGAAATGATCATACTTTTTTTTTGAGTTTGTTTATATAGTGGATTATGTTGATGGATTTCTGAGTTTGTTTATATAGTGGATTATGTTGATGGATTTCTATATATTGAACCATTCCTGAATCACTGGGATTAAGCCTATTTGATCATGATGGATGATCATTTTGATGTGTTCTTGGATTTGGTTTGAAAGAATTTTATTGAGTATTTTTCCATTGATATTCAAAAGGGAAATTGGTCTGAAGTTCTCTTGCTTTGTTGGGTCTTCGTGTGCTTAAGATATCAGAGTAGTTGTGGCTTCATAGAACAAATTGGGTAGTGTTTCTTCTGTTTCTATTTTGTGGAATAGTTTGAGGAGTGTTGGTATTAGGTCTTCTTTGAAGGTTTGATAAAACTCTGCATTAAACCCATCCTGTCCTGAACTTTTTTTTTTTTTTTTTTTTTTGATTGGGAGACTATGAGTGACTGTTTCTTTAGGGGATATGGGACTGTTTAGATCTCTTATCGTCTCTTGATTTAACTTTGGTGCTTGGTATCTGTCTAGAAAATTGTCCATTTCATCCAGGTTTTCCAGTTTTGTTGAGTATAGGCTTTTATAGTAGAATCTGATGGTTTTTTGGATTTCCTTAGTTTCTGTTGTTATGTTTCCATTTTCATTTCTGATTTTGTTCATTAGAATACTGTCTCTGTGCCCTCTAGTTAATCTGGCTAAGGGTTTATCTATTTTGTTGATTTTTCTCAAAGAACTACCTCCTGGGTTGGTTGATTCTTTGTACAGTTCTTTTTGTTTCCATTTGGTTGATTTCAGCCCTGAGTTTGATTATTTCCTGCCATCCTGAAATTCACTCATCTTAGGTGAATTTACTTCTTTTTGTTTTAGAGCTTTCAGATGTGCTGTCAAACTGCTAGTGTGTGCTCTCTACAATTTCTTTTTGGAGGCACTCAGAGCTGAGTTTTCCTCTTAGCACTGCTTTCATTCTGTCCCATAAGACTGGGTATGTTGTAGCTTCATTATCATTTAACTCTAAAAAGTCTTTATTTTCTTTCTTTATTTCTTCCTTGACCAAGTTATCATTGAGTAGCAATCATCAAACTAAATGGAGAGAAACTTGAAGCAATCATGCTAAAATCAGGGAATAGACAAGGCTGCCCACTCTCTCCCTACCTACTCAAAATTGTATGTAAAGTCTTAACCAGAGCAATTAGACAACAAAAGCAGATGAAAGGGATACAAATTGGAAAGGAAGAAGTCAAATTATCAGTACTTGTAGATGATATGATAGTATACTTAACTGATCCCAAAAATTCGACCAGTGAACTCCTAAATCTAATAAATAACTTCAGCAAATTAGCTGGATATAAAATTAACTCAGTCAAATCAGTGGCCTTCCACTATACAAAGGATAAACAGGCTGAGAAAGAAATTAGGGAAACAACACCCTTCACAATAGTTACAAATAAAATAAAATACCTCGGTGTGACTCTAACTAAGCTAGTAAAATATCTGCTTGACAAGATCTGCTTCACAAGAACTTCAAGTCTCTGAAGAAGGAAATTGAAGGAGATCTCAAAAGATGGAAAGATCTCCCATGCTTGTGGATTGGTAGGATTAATATAGTAAAAATGGTCATCTTGCCAAATGCAATCTACAGATTCAATGCAATCCCCATCAGAAATCCACTTGCCTCTGCCTCCCAAGTGCTGGGATTAAAACTTGTACCACCACTGCCTGTTTTATAATAGCCAGAAGCTGGAAAGAGCTCAGATGTCCCTCAACAGAGGAATGGATACATAAAATGTGGTACATTTACACAGTGGAATCCTACTCGGGTATTACAAAAATGAATTTATGAAATTCTTAGGGAAATGGATGGATCTGGAGGATATCATCCTGAGTGAGGTAACCCAATGACAAAAGAACATACATGATATGCACTCACTGATAAGTGGATATTAGCCCTGAAGCTTGGAATAGTCAAGATAACAATCCACAAACCACAAGAAACTCAAAAAGGAAGACCAAAGTGTGGATACTTAAGTACTTCTTAGAAGGGGGAACAAAATATCCATGGAAAGAGTTGCAGAGACAAAGTATGGAGCAGAGACTGAAGGAAGGACAATCCAGAGACTACCACATCTGGGAATCCTTCCCATATACAATCACCAAAGCCAGATACTACTGTGGATGCTAGCAAGTGCTAGCTGACAGGAGCCTGATATAGCTGTCTCCTGAGAGGCTCTGCCAGTGCCCAACTAATACAGAAGTAGTTGCTCACAGCCATCAATTGGACTGAGCACATGGTCCCCAATGAAGGAACTAGAGAAAGGACCCAAGGAACTGAAGGGGTTTGTAGCTCTATTGGAGGATCAATAATATGAACTAACCAGTACCCCCCAGAACTCCCAGAGACTAAACCACCAACCAAAGAGTACACATGGTGGGAATCATGGCTCTAGCTGCATATGTAGCAGAGGATGGCCTAGTCGGTCATCAATGGGAGGAGACACCCTTGGTCCTGTGAAGGCTCTATGCCCCAGTGTAGGGGAATGCCAGGGCCAGGAAGCAGGAGAGGGTGGGTTGGTGAGCAGGGGGAGGGGGAAGGACATAGGGTTTTTTTTTTTTTCCCATAGGGGAAACCAGGAAAGGGGAGAACATTTGAAATGCAAATAAAGAAAACGTCTAATAAAAATTAAAAATAAAAAATAGAAAATGTTTTCATCATCACCTAGTAGAAAGTACTAAAGACACATATTTGTTTTTCTATTTGTTCAAATAGATTGTAGTTCTTCAAGTCCTCTGGTTTAGTTCCGTTCTTTAGTTTCAGAAATGATGTCATTCATTCTATAGTCAGTTGTAAAGTCAATGATCTTTTTTCTAAATACAATCTTTACAATGAAAAATAAATTACAATATGAGTAGCATATTTTAAAACATATGTCCTTTCAACTTTGCTTATGCTAAATTAAGTATCTGCTAATTTTTTTATTAGATGTTCCTTTATTTACAATATCTCCTTTCCAAGGTTCCCCTCCAAAAGAAATATAAAATAAAATAAAATAAAATAAAATAAAAACAAACGCTAAAACAATCCCCTGTTCCCTTCCCCCTCCCCCGCTCACCAACCAACCCCCTCCTGTTTACTGGCCCTGGCATTCCCCTACACTGGAGCATAGAACTTTCACAGGGCCACTGGCCTCTACTCCCATTGATGACTGACTTGGCAATCCTCCTCTATTAGGCATGCTGCTGGAGCCAAGAGTCCCCATGTGTACTCTTTGGTTGGAGTTTTAGTACCTGGGAGCTCTGAGGGTAGTAGTTAGTTCACATTGTCGTTCATCCTGAGGGGCTGCAAATCCTTCAGCTCCCTGGGTCCTTTCTCTAGCTCCTTCATTGGGGACCCTGTACTCAGTCCAATGGATGGCTGTGAGCCTCTATTTCTGTATTAGTCGAGTACTGTTAGAGCCTCTCAGGAGACAGCTATATCAAGCTCCTGTCATCCAACACTTGCTGGCATCCACAATAGTGTCTGGATTTGATGACGATTTCCAGGTGGAGCAGTCTCTGAATTGTCCTTCCTTTAGTCTCTGCTCAATAGTTAGTCTCTACAACTCCTTCCATGGGTATTTTGTTCCCCCTTTTAAGAAGGAATGAAGTATCCACACTTTGGTCTTCCTTCTTCTTGAGTTTCTTATGGTTTGTGGTTTGTACTGATTTTCTAGGCTGTCTTAGTCAGGGTTTCTATTCCTGCACAAACATCATGACCAAGAAGCAAGTTGGGAGGAAAGGGTTTATTTAGCTTACTTCCACATTGCTGTTTATCACAAAGGAAGTCAGGACTGGAACTCAAGCAGGTCAGGAAGCAGGAGCTGATGCAGAGGCCATGGAGGGATGTTCCTTACTGCCTTGCTTCCCCTGGCTTGCTCAGCCTGCTGTCTTATAGAACCCAAGACTTCCAGCCCAGGGATGGCACCACCCACAAGGGGCCTTATCCCCTTGATCACTAATTGAGAAAATGCCCTACAGCTGGATCTCATGGAGGCACTTCCCCAACTGAAGCTCCCTTCTCTGTGATAACTCCAGCCTGAGTCAAGTTGACACACAAAACCAGCCAGTACATAGGCTAATACACACTTATCAGAGAATGCATACCATGTGTGTTCTTTTGTGTTTGGGTTACCTCACTCAGGATGATATTCTTCAGGTCTATACATTTCCCCAAAGATTTCATAAATTCATTGTTTTTAATAGCTGAGTAGTACTCCATTGTGTAGATGTACTACATTTTCTGTATCCATTTGTCTGTTGAGGAACATCTGGGTTGTTTCCAGTTTCTGGTTATTATAAATAAGGCTGCTATTAAACATCAAAGTAGTAATTTTTCATACTCGATATATTATTCTCCTTGATTTTAAATAAAAATCAAATTGTAACAGCCTGAGCCTTCCCTTGGGAAAAATGGGGTTTACAAAATGGTATTTATTTATTTACTTATATCCCAAATGCTGTTCCTCCTCATGGAGTTCCTCCAGCCATACCCCCTCCTATTCTCCTCTGAAAGATCAGACCCACCCCTATTCTGGGCACCCTCCCACCCTAGTTCTTCAGGTCTTTGCAAGATGAGGCACATCCTCTCATACTGAGGCAAAACAAGGAAGCCCTCTGCTATATATATGCAGGGGCCCTTGGACAAGCCTAATTATATTTTTTGGTTGGTAGGTCAGTCTCTGTGAGCTCCTTGGGTTCTAGGTTAGTTGACACTGTTTGTCTGTGGGGTTCCCATCTCCTTGAGGGTCTTCCCAGGTAATATCTAATGTACATCTCTTAATATTTGATCAACTTTACTAGGTAGACACATAAATCTGCCTTTATTTTTATTAGAAAAGTTTTCATAGTTTTGCATATACAATAAATAAGGATCTAATCAGTTCTACGAAATTCAATAAATAGCAGATTATATGACCAAAAATAAACATTTCCCTCTTTATATCATTTGTGGAAGTTATAGAAAATATTATATAGTTTGTCAGATTCATAGACCTAATCAAGGTAGTTCTGATGGGACAGGTCTGTAATCTTCAGTTAATTAGAAATCTGAGACATAAGATCCCAAAGCATACACATGATTTCTAAGACAACCTGGGCAACTCAACAACATCTTGACACCAACTATAAAGTAAAAGGAGATATGGTAATGTTAGAAACATAAAAGCATACATTTATGTCTGAAAGTATTCATTAGAGGGTTAATTTAATGTCTTTTATTTATTAGAAGTTCTCTTTAACTATACATTATTTTTTCAATGAATTGATAAATGGAATTGGCATATTTGAAGAAGTAATCGGGTGAATGAAGCCAATGAACTGGGATTAGGGATCATGATCTTTTCATTGCATTTTCCATGGAAGCAAAGGTAGGAAAGAGGCTCCCTCATCTACCACAAACACAAGCTAGCTTGCTCTGAATTGGCAACAACATGGTCTTCCTTTAATTCACAATTCATTACTGTATGATTTCCTACTGACATAGTGACTTTTTATTTTAATTACTAAAAATTTATTTTTGGTCTCAGACAGTTTGGATTAAGAAATTATGCTACTAAAATTTCAAATTTTCTCTTGTATGAGAGTGAATCAAAGAACCTCCAGGTGGGTACGTAATCAAGTGGAATAAGCAATCTGGAATAGTATAGTTTTGTTGTGAAGAAAAGATGACCTAAATGATTTTATATATAAAGAAAATATAGAATTATTAAGAACCCTCCTCCTTACTTACCTTTATCAAACTCCCAACTAAATTATAAAATAGTATTCCAGTATCCTTTGTGCTCATGAACTCAAATATTTCATATATATTTATATTCATATATATATGTATATATATGTAGATATATATTCTTTTTTTTAATTATGTGTTTTATGGGTATAGACACTCAAATACAGGTGCCTATGATGTCCAGAGAAGTAAACTACATGAAGATTGAACTAGCAGCATTTGTGAAATATTAGGCATAGGTGCTAATTACTAAACTTAGATCCTTTGCAAGGATTATATGAGTTCTTAACTTCTAAGCAATTACTCCACTTGAAACAATGAAATCTTTCAATTCATTCTTTCAAGTTAAAAATATAGGCATTTGAGTAAATAATAGTTTCTTATTTGGCACTGAGATATGATGAAAGATGAACAGAAAAGTCATTTAAATTTAAAGACAGATTTCTCCATTATGTATCTCAAGGCAACAACTCTTTACCAAAATGAAAGGCAAATCCAGTGAAGTGTAGCCAGAATTTTAACTTTAAAATGTCGTGAATGGACATTAGTTTATTTGACAACTAAAATATTTCAAAATGTTTTATATGCAAAATACTAGAGTGAGTTATGTCAAAGAAACAAAAGAAATAGTATCACATCTTGAATATGGAGCTGTCTCTGTCTCTGTGTCTGTTTCTGTCTCTGTCTTTCTCTCTATCTCTATCACTGTCTCTCTCTGTGTCTCTGTCTGTTTGTGTCTGTCTGTCTGTCTCTCTCTTGTCTCTCCAGTATATACAGCTCTAAACTAATGCTCATGTATGATGCCTGTCTGTACCCACCATAATGATAGTGATACGTGGTGGGACTGATTGTTCTGGCAGCATGTGTATAATAGAGGATTGCAAACTCGATCATCAATAGGAGAAGAGGCCCTTGGCCCTGTGAAGGTTCTGTGCCCCAGTGTAGGGGAACGTCAGGGCCAATAAGTGGGAGAGGGTGGAGTGACAGGCATGGGGAGGGAGGAGGCAAAAGGGGTTTGTTCTTGTTGTTTTTGTTTGTTTGTTTTTTGGAGGGGAAACTGGGAAAGGAGAAATTTACATGTAAATAAAGAAAATATCTAATTAAAAAAAAAACTAAGATGAATTTTTGTCAAACAAAAAAAGATAATGGACAAACACTCTAAAAATGCAACTAAGCTCTCAATTGAATGCTTTATTTTATAAGAGTTGTTTTGGTCTTTTGTCTCTTTACAGCTATAGAACTGTTAATATGATAAGGTAAGAGTACAAAAAGTGAAAACAGTTAAAAATCATTTTACCCTGTTTCTAAGAAGTCTGCTAGCTTTCAGTCAGAAATTTCTAAGCTCTCATAGTGTGAGGCAATACTTAGATATGTAGTTATGTAGTATTATCTACTAGTTAGAAATTAGATTATGATGCTGTGTTTACCATATCTACCACTTAAGCTCTTCTATTTCATATAGTTATTCACACATAATGAGTAAAATTATTTTAAAATTAAAAATTTTACTTCAAGAAATATGAATCATAAACACATGATTCACTCTGATATTATTTAACTTTTAAAGAAGTTAGTTGTTATTTTTAACAAAATGTCAGTTGCTCAGTTTTATCAATGAAGACTCAGGAGCCTGATGCTGAGTTGAAAGTCTGCTAGTTCAATAAATAGCACAAACTTGGGCTTCATATTGTGAACAAATATCCTATGACAATTAATAATATGTGTATGTATACATAAGGAAATTTGAAATCTTAGAATTAATTTCAAGTGTAATTATGTTTTCCCATGTATCAAACTCATGTATGCATTGATGAGTATTCTTAATTTTAGCCAACAGCCTAAAAGATACATATATTTCATGAATATTCATATATATCAAAATGTACAAATACTTTAAAGGGACTCTATAGAGTTCCTTAAATAGAGTCATTATAGCTTCATCCACTTAGCCAAACACACAATTTCAGACAGACTATCTGGAATCTCTCCAGGACTTATTTGTTTATTATGTAACCTAGCAGCAGGGTTTTCTGTCTATTACAATTTT
>JADRCD010216479.1:0-17746 GCA_019843815.1 Montemys delectorum
ACACACACACACACACACACACACACACACACACACACACACACACAAAAGTATGATGATCCATTTGAAATTGTCACTATTTTGTTTGGCCTTCAAAAACCAACACTCCATTTAACTCAAAATAGTGACAACTTACCACTAGACAGATGTGTTCTAAGTGGAAATGCATTGCTATATTAAATTACGTCACTAGGAGTCTGCTGCACAGATGTTCCGGACAAACACAGTTCTCATCACCCTGCTGCTGCCAGGCCCAAGCATCAGCACAAACGTCTCAGCTATGTGGCAGATGTTCATCTCAGCACACCTTACCTCTTTCAGATTTTAAGCAATCTAAAACGCATTTCCTATGCTTGTGCTATAATACATTAGCTAAGATGTTAATGCCCTTGAAATTCCAGAGGAGAAAGGATGAAGGGGATATATCTAATCACTACCAGCACCTCAGCTTAATGGAACAGCGCAGACCTGTGCTCTCTGCTTCTCGGGGGACACCCTAGTCTGGAACCTAGACATTCACAGTCCTCTCCATGGCATCATACTCTAGGAGATCTCAGACTTGCCTTTGGCTTTAATTTAATGTCACTGTGATAGAGAGCCTGATAGTTTATGAATATATTGGCAGAGACCTAGAGGATGCAGGCAGGCATGGTTTCTGGGATATCAAGGGAGCTTCTGGTCTTAGAAAAACAGCTGGGGAGGTGACAAGTTACTGTGATGAGGAAAGCATAAACTGAAGCAGGTGGAGAAGCAGACTCAATGTTCCACGCTGCTAACGCTGGACCCCCACACTCTTCAAGCCTCAAGAGAATTAAGTGATCAGTGGAGAAATGACCTTCCATCTGAGGATGGTGTTCTTGGCCTTGGAGGAATACTATGGTCATCTATAAGCATAACTTCCAAAGGGTAATTAAAGTGATCAATGAGGAAAGATCCTACCAGGAAAGCCAAAGACCTCGGTTATCAGTAGCATAATGAAGGTCCCAGCTCTTCGTGTTCATGGCAGTACCTAGGAGTCCTGAGCATTTGGAAGCTTCATATTGGTCCTTAAAGAAAATGGGATTTACTTAAGACCTCTATGTAGCCATGAGTTTGTCTACCAGGCCTCTTTGTTCCCAGAATAACGACTCTGGAACTTAATTACTTATGAGTAAATGCCTAGGTCATAGGCTTTGGCTCACTCCACAACTAGCTTGTAACTTATATAACCTGTTTATTCTAGTCTATGTCAGCCACATGGCTAATTAACCCCTCCATTTCATTCATCCACCTCCTCCAAATGCAGGGCAAAATCTCCCACTCTTGCCTCTTTTCCAGAATTCCTCTCTCTGTCTCTGTCTCTGTCTGTGTCTCTGTGTCTCTGTGTCTGTCTCTGTCTGTCTCTGTCTGTCTGTCTGTCTGTCTCTCTCTGTCTCTCTCTGTCTCTCTGTGTCTCTCTGTCTCTCTCTCTTTCTCTGTCTCTCTCTCTCTCTCTCTCTCTCTCTCTCTCTCTCTTTCTCTCTCTCTCTGCTGGATGCCCCATGTTCTAATCCTGCCTCAGCTCACTGTCTATCAGACTTTTATTGCTACGTGATGTTTCCACATAGTATTTAAGAGATTCTCTCTACACTTCTACACATACACATAGACTTTCTTATCCTCAGCTACTTGCCTTTTTCTATTAATTTTGCCTACTTCCCCAGGGAATATTCGTGCCTAATGATGTTACAGTGTCATTGCCATAGAATCAACCAGACATTGAATATTTACTGAGTATCTAACATACTCAGCATTGCACAAGATGCCAGATAAATATTAAAGATCACTTTTACACTGTTTCCTGATACTTTCTTCTTTTGGCTAAACAATAATCTCAGTGTTTTACAAGCCTGCAATGCCCTCCAAAGACAGCTGCCTAAAATTCCACAGCTAAATCAACACTGGATGGAAGCAGCATGTAGCGAAACAACCAGGGTGTGGTTGATTGTCCCTTAGTGCCTTCATAGTGAGCTATATTAGGAAAAGCAATAGAGAACCACTTCGTAAGACATCCCCTACTTACTATTGCTGCCTTAGTTCAAGTCTAATGTAGAATACTTAGAACATGCAACCTTCAAGAAAATGCTTTTCTTGGTTTGGGTGTTTGGGAGTTTGGGTTGTACTGTGACTTGAAAGCAGGGCCCAACACATGCTAGGCAAGCATTCTACCAATGAGCTATGTATTCAGTAGGCAATCATCTTTCTTATGTCTACTGTCTGTCCAGCCAAATGATCTTTTTAATTGCACAAGAACAACAAACAGGGCTCTCTCTGGAGATTGTGAAGCAATTAATCAGGAAGAACTGTCTATAGGAGATTACACTTTTTAGTGTCTCTAAAGCCAAAAGCTGCTCAAAACCCAGAAGAATAAAATGTAATTACATGCTTTTTGTGGGTATATGTTTGTGTGTTCTGTGTGTCTGTGTGCATACATTTTGACATGTGTATGGGCACATATATGTGTAAAAAATGTACATAAGTTCATGTGAGATTTGATGCCTTCTTTGATTTTTGCCTTTTTCATATATTAATATAAGATCTGTCACTAAATTTGGAGCTCCCCATTTTGCCAAGTCTTGACCCAGGGACCCCTGTCTCTTTCCCCTATGCAATGGGTATAGAAGCAGGTTGCTGTGCTCACTCAAGTCGTATGGATTCTGGAGATCCAGAATCCAGCCTTCATGCTCAGTATTTTATTCCCTGAGCTTTCTCTGTAGCCCTCTGTAACTTGCTTTTGAACTGTGCTAATCCAAGTCATCATGGTCCTAGGAGTCTTAAGCAGAGAGAAGGAGAAGACATAGGAGGTAGGAACCACTGAATTTTAATGTGGTAGAAAGTTCCCATCTGCACAAAGGACAGCAGTCACAAGGACAGCTATGGTCAAAGTATTTATTTGGGACCATCAGTATCAACCTGTAATGACCGTAGTAAGTCAACAGGAGTGGAGAGTTCACATTTCTCCTCTATTCAAAGAGAACAGTTTACTTAGCAACCTAGAGTTTGTGCCTGAGCCTCCTTTTTTTTCCCCTCTCCTTCTAAAATACAAACAAAGGTGTTCCACCACTTGATTCCTTCAAATAACTGAAAAAAGCCCAGCTAGCATATCAGTGTACTATCCTAATGCTCAAATCTCAGCTGAACAGTGGAAGCCAGTTCAAAGTCAGAAGGCAGCTAGTGTGGGGGACATCACTTCTCCACCGGAGGCTTCTGAGGTTCAGTTGAGTAAGAAGTTCTCATTTAACTAACAATAACAAACAATAATCTTCATTCTCCCAAATATAGTCAAATTATTTAGGTGAAAGGATTGAGTAAAAATTTAACGCCTTTAATCCCAGCACTCGGGAGACAGAGACAGGTGGATTTCTGAGTTGAAGGCCAACCTGGTCTACAGAGTGAGTTCCAGGACAGCCAGGGCTACACAGAGAAACCCTGTCTGGAAAAACAAAAAATAAATAAATAAATTATTTCCTCTTTTAGATAGGATCCTCTCAACATCTCTGGAGCTTTGAAAAGAACCCCAAGCATGAGCCATGAGTCAAAGATGTCTAGCTTGTTCTCTGGTAGCCAATGCTGGTGAGAGGAGAGTGCCTAAACATGCAAGGATCCATGATGTAAAAATAAAAGGCTCCAGTAAGGAACCAGAATATCTACATTAAACCACTAAGTTCTTAAGCTCCAGCCAGATCATCTTCATCCAAGGGACACCAGCATCTTAAGCTGACCCTCAAGGTCCCACCACATCCCATCCTTGCTTCTTTTGCTGAACTCATATGACAGCCTTTCTTTTTCTCTTTGTGTCTTTTCACATGTACCTGTCATGTCCTCTTCTGGGGGCCTTTACATTTGTTGTTGTTCATGCCTGGAAGCTCCAGTCCCAAATATCTGCAAGTCCTACTTAGGCATCTACTTAAATGCCACCTTCTCATGCAGTATTGTGACATATGCTGATAATCCCAGCCATCAAAAAGCAGAGGCAGGAGGACACAGGAACCAGAAGCCAGCCTAGGGAACACAGCAAGACCATGAATCAAAAATCCAAAACAGACATGCAAAAGATATGTTAAAAGGTAAAGTGTTGGGCTAAGGATGTAGCTCAGTGATAGAGCGTTTGCCCCACATAGCCAGGGCTTTGAGTTAAACCCATATCGCACACACACACACACACACACACACACACACATACATACACACACACACACACACATACACACACACACACACACACACACACACACACACACACACACACTTAAATGCAAATCATAGTGACTGATAATCCTGTGTGCCCAGCTTTGTGACTATAGCCATGTGAGAAAAAAAAAAAAAAAAAAAAAAAAACAGAAGCCAGCCAGGACGCACTGAGGAAATAGATCAGATATTTTTATGTCTCACAAATGTGGATGCACAAAAGTTTACTACATTTCAGAGTTTCAGAGTTTTCTTTGTAAGCCAAACGCCAATGAACTGAGTCGACTTTGTAAAATCACTTTACATAACCAAATTTCCAGAACTGCATAGAACATATTAGAGTGATGTGAAGGTTTTTACATAATTTATTCAAAAGATGAAATACATAGCCTAACAAATCATGAAAAAAAAATGCTGACCATTTAAAATAGTAGAGAAAAGTAAAAGAAAAGAAGATGCCTCCAGGCCTGTTGGCCAAGAGCATAGTCAGAGCTACATGCTCTTGGAGGCTGATACAGAAGGATGAAAAGCTCAGGGCTGGTTTGGGCTACAAGGAGGGAGAACCTGACTTCAACAAATAAACAAGGCTGGGGATGTAGTTCAGAGGAGCAACAGCTGTGTTCAACCCCAGGAGTATATAAAAACGTACGAAAAGGCAGCAGGTGAAAAGCTGCGTGTCAGGGCAAGAGTTTAGAAAATGACATGGCGGTGGTCTTTAAGTACCAACCGCCATTCACAGCCATTCACTATGTTTTAAAGCCCTACACCATGACCCATATCCACCCGTGTCCTCTTAGAGCATGTTTCTCCCTGGACATTATATTCACCGTCATTTTCTACATGGGCTACACTATGAAATCTTCTATAGCTCATTTATCACAACATAAGCATTATCTATTAAAAAATTGTCCTTGGCATGCCTCTGTATGCTTGGAGTACACAGAACACCGTTCTCTGTACGTTCACATACTGATCACAGGTTTGGGAAAAAAATGATAGTGGTGATTGACTTCATTGTCCTACTGTGTACCTAATTCTTTTCAGACCAGTCAGTAGCTTGCCAGGCTTCTTTAGGATAGATGGCTTGAGTTCACTGAAATCTCCTGGAATCGCATCAGCTGGAAGGAATTCCATGAGTGACAAATGACAACACTTCAACGGAAGCTCTAATCATTACAGTAATGAATAACCAATATACTTATCTGAATTGTCCATTGTCCACAGTACCCTAAGTACACCTGCTTTCTATTAAATACACTGCCCTGAATGACAAAAAAAAAGTTTATTCATTATACCTTAAAATTAACTTTTAGAAGCCTCAGTCTCACTTAATTCCAAATATGTTATATGAACTGAAACTTGATATGTGTTGTCTACCAAACATCAAAAAAAAAAAGCTTTTAAAAATTGTATCACGCCGGACAGTGGTGGCGCACGCCTTTAATCCCAGCACTCAGGAGGCAGAGGCAGGCGAATTTCTGAGTTTGAGACCAGCCTGGTCTACAGAGTGAGTTCCAGGACAGCCAGGGCTACACAGAGAAACCCTGTCTCGAAAAACCAAAAATAAAAAAAATAAAATAAAATAAAAATTGTATCACATATGAGTTGTATTTCTGGGTAAGATAGCAAACTGCTTGCTGTCTCGGTGAGCCAGGTGAAGGAGAAGAGTTGGGAGAAGAAAAAGTAGACTCTGTTACTCCATTGCAGAAAGAGAGGGGGCCAAGGGGGCGGAGTCTCAGGCATGAATGAGGCAGTGACAGGTCAACTATAGCAGAAAGGATGACACTGAAAAAGGCTCCACCTGTGTGGCTTCTCAGAGCAGGGAAGGGAAGCAGGAGTCACAGCCAAAAGATAAGGCAGAGGGCCCTGGTGGGAAGACACTGCAGGTCCTCTCTATAGGGCAAGCCCACGGCTCTACAAGCCCCAAATCCATTGTGGATTTCTATAAGGCAGTGCATCCTCTGGTAGATGGGATAGATGTCACACTCTATGAAGAAACCTAAGCAAAGAGGCACAAGACTACTACACTGAAAATCCTAAAACACTATGGGACACTAACATTAAGGATACACTAGAACCTGGGAAGACTAGATTAACAGAGATATTATAAAATGGTCATATTATCGAAAGCTGTCTATACATTTAGTGTTATCATCATGAAAATTCTTTATGAAACTTAATACCAAATGGCTGAGAAACACCTAAAGAAATGTTCAATATCCTTAGTCATCAGGGAAATACAAATCAAAAAACAACCTTGAGATTCCACTTCACACTAGTCAGAATGACTAAGATCAGAAACTCAGGTGACAGCAGATGCTGGTGAGGTTGTGGAGAAAGAGGAAAACTCCTCCATTGCTGGTGGGATTGCAAGCTGGTACAACCACTCTGGAAATCAGTTTGGCGATTCCTCAGAAAATTGGATATTGTGCTACCTGAGGGCCCAGCAATACCACTACTAGGCATATACCCAGAAGATGCTCCAACATGTAACAAGGACACATGCTCCACTATGTTCATAGCAGCCTTGTTTATAATAGCTAGAAGCTAGAAAGAACCCAGATGTCCCTCAACAGAGGAATGGATACAGAAAATGTGGTACATTTACCCAATGGAGTACTACTCAGCTATTAAAAACAATGAATTCATGAAATTCATAGGCAAGTGGATGAAACTAGAAAATATCATCCTGAGTAAGGTAACCCAATCACAAAAGAACACACATGGTATGCACATACTGATAAGTGGACCTTAGTCCGGAAGCTCAGAATGCCCAAGATACAATTGACAAACCACATGAAACTCAAGAAAAAGGAAGGTCAAAGTGTAGATAATTCAATCCTTCTTAGAAGGGGGAACAAAATACCCATGGAAGGAGTTACAGAGACAAAGTGTGGAGGAGAGACTGAAGGAATGGCCATCCAGAGACTGCCACACCTGGGGATCCATCCCATACACAGTCATCAAACCCAGACACTATTGTGGATGCCAACAAGTGCTTGCTGACAGAAGCCTGTTTTAGCTATCTCCTGAGAGGGCCTACTAGTGCCTGACAAATACAGAGGTGGAGGCTCGCAGCCAACCATTGGATTGATCACAGGGTCCCCAATGGAGGAGCTAGAGAAAGGACCCAGGAAACTGAAGGGGTTTGTACCAACCAGTACCCTCAGAGATCCCAAGGACTAAACCTCCAACCAAAGAGTACATATGGTGGGACTAATGGCTCCAGCTGCATATGCTGCAGAGGATGGCCTTGTCGGTCATCAGTGTGAGGAGAAGCCCTTGGTCCTGTGAAGGCTCTATGCCCCAGTGTAGGAGAATGCCAGGGCCAGGAAGCAGGAGTGGGTGGATTGGTGAGCAGGGGAGGGAGAGAGGATAGGGGGTTTTCAGAGGGGAAACGAAGAAAGGGGATAACATTTAAAATGTAAATAAAGAAAATATTTAATTTTTTTTAAAAAAAAGCATGATACAGTAAAACAAAGAAATGTAACTTATCATTAAAATTTAAAAGATTGGGAAAAAAAGAAACCTAAAAATGTAGCCTTAAATTCATCTGAAATCAAAAAACATACCTACTAGATAAGCCTGTCCTAAAAAGAAAGACTAATGCAGGAGTAATCATAATATCTGGTCTCAAATTATACTACAGAGCCATAGTAACAAAAACAGCACAGTATGGCACAAAACACACTTGTAAACCAATGGAAGAGAATAGAGAAGACCCAGAAATAAACCCACACAGCTAAAGACACATAATTATGACAGAGATATGAAAACTTACATTGATAAAAGTCCTCTTTAACAAGTGGTGCTGGAACAAGTAGATATCCACTGAAAAAGGATAGAACTGGGACCTTAACTCTCACCTTGCACAAGAACAATTCAAAACACACCAAAGGCCTTAATGTACAAACTGAAACTTTGAAACTGCTTAAGAAGAAACACTTCAAAATGTAGGCATGTGCAAGGACTTTCTAAAAAGTAGTCCAACAGAGCAGGAAATAATCCCTATAACTGACAAATGGGTTCCCATGCAATTAACAAGCTACAGTGCAGATAATACAACCTAGAGTGGAAAGACATCTTTACTAACTATACAACCAACAAGAGATGAATGGAAGAAACACCAAAATGTAAACAATGAAAACCAAATCTTCTATAGTCAATAAACAGGCTAGTGGATTGAAAGGCAGTCCTCCGAGGTCTAACAGAGCTTGTGAGCCATAAACTGCTGTAATTGTTGTGTAAATCTGTATGGAGACTCCTCAAAAAGCTGGTTAGAACTACCACATAACTCTGTGTGTGTGTGTGTGTGTGTGTGTGTGTGTGTGTGTGTGTGTGTGTGTTTGTGTGTGTAGATAGATACATGATAGATAGATAGATAGATAGATAGATAGATAGATAGATAGATAGATAGATATAGATAGACAAACAGATAGATATTCCATATATATACTTAAATACATACCCAGAGAATTGTAAGACACCATACCACAGAGATTCTTGCACATCCAAGTTTATTGCTGCTCTATTAACAACAGCCAAGGTATGGAACTAGCCTACATATCCACCAAGAGATGAAGACATAAATACAATGTTATACACACATGCATGCACGTGCACACATGTGCGTGCACACACACACACACACACTACACACACACACTATATATATGTATATGTATATATATATAATTTAATATTCAGCCAGAGAGAAAAGTGAAATTATGACATTTTCAAGTAAGTAGATAGAATTAGAAAGACAACTAGCACATTTTCTGAGTGAGCTGCAGGTTGTATCCAGAGCTCCACTATCTGACCACTGCTCTACTGGCTTCTGTCAGACTTGCAGCAAAGGAAACATCCAGGCCTGCTACACCAAGAACATCCAGTCCAAGACTGTCCACCAGAGAAGGGAACATCCATGTTAGGCCTGCCTTCTCCATACCTGCCACAGCAGGAACATGCAGGGACAACCAGATGGCTAAAGGCCAGCATAAGAACACACACACCAAGAGCCAGGGTAACATGACACCTGTAGAGCAAAGCCATCCTACCACAGCAAGGATACCCTAACACAACCAAAGAACAAGAAAATGACCTTAAATCCAACCTTCTAACTATGATTGACGTCCTTAAGGAGGAAATGAATAAGTTCCTCAAATAAATTCAGGAAAATACAATCAATCAAACAGGTGAAGGAAATAAATAAAACTGTTCAAGACCTGAAAGTTGAAATAGAGGCAATAAAGAAAACACAATCTGAGGGAATCCTGGAGATAGAAACCCAAGGAAAGAGAACAGGAACAACAGTCCCAAGCATCATCAATAGAATGCAAGGGATGGAAGAGAGAATCTCAGGAGTAGAAGATACAATAGAAGAGATTGACACATCAGTCAAAGAAAATGTTAACTCTAAAATATTCCTGACACAAAACATCCAGGAAATTGAGGATAACATGAAAATACCTAACCTAAGAATAATAGGAACAGAAGGTGAAGAGACCCAGCTCCAAGGACCATAAAATATTATCAACAAAATCATAGAAGAAAATTTCTCCAACCTAAAAGAAAGAGATATCCATAAGCATACAGAACACCAATTAGATTTGACAAGAAAAAAAAAATTCTCCTTCCACATCATAATCAAAGCACAAAATCTACAGAATAAATCATGTCAAAAGCTACAAGGGAAAAAGGCCAAGAAACATACAAAAGCAGACCTATCAGAATAACATCTGACTTCTCATCAGACACTCTGAGATCTAGAAGGGCCTGGACAAGTGTCTTATAGCTTCTAAGAAAGCTCAGATGCCAACCTAGATTACTATACCCAGCAAAACTCTCAATCACCATAGATGGAGTAAACAAGATACTACAAGACAAAACCAAATTTAAACAATATCTATCCACAAACCCAGCCCTACAGAAAATACTTGAAGAAAAACATATAGCACATTTTCCCTTATATGCAAAATCTAGATTTAAATGTATATTATGTCTACACACATCATAGATAGATAGATAGATAGATAGATAGATAGATAGATAGATAGATAGATAGATAGATAGAGATAGAGATAGATACATAGATATACACATTATGGAACATAAGAGAACAAAGGGAGCTATGCTATGAGCGAGGAGGAAGAGGTCTGACTGTATGGGAAAAGGAAAAAAGAAAGCAGAAGATACTGTACTGCTTGAGGTAACAGCAAGAGGCAGAACAATCATAACAAACAAACACCAGCCTATCCTAGCTCACAGAGACAGACCAGTTCACTTTATGTTTTTCTACAGGTCCTGACTGGTTGTGTGGTGGCACCCAAACTGAACAGAATAATCCCCATCCATCCCACTAGACAGCAATATCCTCTAGCAGAAACCCCAGGCCCATCCACAGTAACAACTATTCCAGTTTCTCAAGCATTTCTTCCACGTAGCATAAGGTCATCATCATACACCCAATAAAAATGGACCAGCACCTTCCCCAGAATTCAGATTCCTAATCCTCCTGTGTAACCTTTCAGATGAAGGAGGGGGAATGTAAGAATTGTAGTTTCCAAGAAGTTAAGATTCTAGAATGTCACTATTTGACAGTTTACTCTCTTGGGATTGGGCTATTTGTGGTTTAGGCTTCTGAGAAATTGCTCTCTTGGATTTCACTCTGCGTGACTTAGGCACTCAGAAGTGTGATTCTCAGGACTGTGCTTCTGACTGTGAGTTTGCTCATCTCTCCTATCCAGGCTGCCTCTCTTTATGCCGTGTGAATACTCAGCACCATTGCTGCCTTACTGTTTCATAGTAGATGACTAGCTGCCTTCATACCAAGTCATTTAAAACTGGGCTTAGCCATATAAATACTGAAAGTATCCATCAGTTCTACCAGGCAAGCACCATCCCCAGTTCCCACATCACACAGAGAAACATCTAGTAAATCTCATGTTCTAACCCTGGTTCATACACTCTTCCCAAACCATCATCGTTCTCTATACCCTCACAGCCTTGGAATGCTTGAAGCTCACTCTCATGTTCGGCAAACCCAGCACTCTTGGATTCCCAGTGTTGTCGGGATGAAGCCGTCTTCTGCAAGACTGACTGCTGAGGACCACACCACATCCGCCGACTCTGTGTGGGTTAGTGATGGCCTCCCATCAAATTCAAACCCAAGGAGGAATATTTGTGTATACATTATTATGTGCTTCTATAGTCCTGCTACCTGGTACAGAAGACCTAAACTATTTAAATGAATGAATGAGGGATAAGATTAACTCTCTCAAAGCTCTCAATAGCAGCATTCAATTCGAGGAGAGAGATAATGAACAAATATGAGCACATATAATATGAAGCCCCAAAATTATATCTTTCATTCATTCCTGAACAAAATCAGTAGACATAAATCACAAAAGATTATTAAGGTCAGAAAATATAGCGTACTCCCAAAACTGACCTGATAACAAAGTTCCCTAGCAAAGAAGAAGTTGAGAGGTGAAGGCTGCTCTAGAAAAAACCATACAGTGAACCTGACTCCCCCCAAGTTATTAACACACACACACACAAAGAACTACTAAAGTTGCTTTAATTAAAGTTATAAAAAGAATCCAAGTGTTATGAGTCATTGAGAAAATCCGAAGAAGGATTTGTCTTGGCTCACAGTAGTGGAGTTTTCAGTCAAAGGTTGTTTGATCCCATTGCTTTGGACCTGTTGTGAGGTAAACAGAGAGTACAATGACAGAAACTACCTCATGGTTTCCATGAACCTGACAGAGACAAGAATGTCAAAGTCTCAACACCACATCCAAGGTCACATCCCTGGGAACCTCAATTCCTCCCACCAGGCCACACATCCTGCAGTAAAGAGTTATCAGATGATGTCCAAGCTTTCAGTATTGAGATCTTAGGGCAACACGTAAGATCCAAATAACAGACACTCCATTATTTTTTTAATTGTGTGTGTGAGAGCATGTATGTATATATGTGTGTGTGGTTCACACAGGTATGCAGGTGTGTTCATCCATGCAGATGCATGTGTAGACTAGAGATTAACATCAGAATATCTTCGATCGTTTCTCCATGTATTTTCTCTTGGTTTTGTCATGGCCTCTTGCTGAACCTGAAACCCACTTTTGTTCTGACTATTCTACTGGCAAGGGCAACTCCCCTTAGGCTACCTTAGTTAAGGTTACGATTGCTGTGATGAAACACCATGACCAAGGCCACCTGAGAGACAAAAAGAGGTGGAACCTGGATGCAGGAGCTGATGCAGAGGCCCCAGAGGCACTGTTTACTGGCCTGCTCCTCATGGCTTGCTCAGACTTCTCTCTTATAGAATCCAGGACCACTAGACCAGGGTTAGGCCCTTACCCATTGATCACTAAGAAAATGCCTTACAGCCAAATCTTATGGAGTCATTTTCTCAACGTAGGCTCCCTCCTTTCGAATGATTCTAGCTAGTGTCAAGTCCACTTAAAACTAGACAGTACATAGACAAATGCCAACATGCCCTGATTTTACAGGAAGTCTGGAATCTGAACTCAGGTCTTCACGCTTGTACTTTTCCCACTTCATGGCACATTTCCCACCGAGCCATCTCCTTAGTCCCTATAAGACATAGATGGCTATTGATGACATAGGTTATCCTAATTCACACTTGGCTATTTCCCCACCAGTCTAGACTTACCATATAGCTGCAGACTTGATAGGAGATGGGACATTTACATGTTTTCACTTCCTCTCCATAACCTGCGTCTCCCTTAATGAACACACTCAAGGAGAGCTTCTGATGCACCCTCGTTAAACTAGTGGGCAGCTTAGAGCTATTGCTGATATTTTCTATGGTCTCACACATAACAGACATGTCATTCAGTGTAGCTAAAGCTCAAAGCAATATGTCATCCTATGAATACATGATTGTTAAAAGCTGTTGTGCATAAATAACTGATATGTGAAATTGCCATCTAAAAAGTAATTCTTCCTTTAGGTATTTGTATTAAAATACTCCATTCCTACTCATGGGAATATTTATTGTGTCACTGTTTACAATAAGAAAATAATTGGAAACCATAAAAATCATCATCAATGAGGAATGGGTCAAAAAGCTTTACAGCTAAAACCAATATGAAGCAATTAAAAATCATAAATTTGATATTTAATTTTATATAACCATAACTTATCTCGCTACATGGTATAAAAGAGTTACACTATAATATATAGACATTTATAGGTTGTAAATATACCTGGGTGTAGGAAAAATGTTTGAAAGAGTATACAAAGTGTTAGCAGTTATTACTTGGAGGGAATGAAGATGAGGGATGTTGGGAAAGATTGTCATAGTATCTTTTATACACATAGATACATTTTAAAGTTACAGTAATAGACAGTGTGTTTCTCTCTTTTATAAGAACATTTAATGTAAAGAGAGAATTTTGATGGAAATTACAATTATATTTATGAGTAATATATATTACATTCTGTGGTGTGTGTGTGTGTGTATGTTAGGAGGCACTAGGTAGGAAGTAGACATGCATTAATATTCTTTCATTTGCATTCTGCTTGCCTCAGTGTGAACTCATTTCTCTAGCTTTGCCAGAGCTGAGGAGTCACCAGTACAGTTTCAATAAAATTGAGTTTATTAAGTGCATTCATGTTGTTTATGAGTCTTAGAAAGCATGTTCATTTTCCTATTTGTGTCAAAGGCTGCTTGGAAGATTGATAGAGCATCACTTGGAGAATGTTCTAGAATTCAGAGGAACGTGTGTTAGTATAAATCATTATTGGTTACTGTACACTCACACACGCACTTGGAGATAAAGATCAGAAATCGAAGAATCTTCCATGTAGCTCAGTTGTAAAGCAATTTCCCAACATGACCCCCTAGGTTCCATCCTTGGCCCTGGGGTGGGAGTCGGGGGACAGCACAAGAAATTGATTAAGTGCACTTTCCCTTACTTGATCTTTGAGTTGCATCACATGGAACCAAATCCCCTGAGAGCTTGGCAGAGAAATGCAAGGAGGAAGATTTCTTCCTTCCACTGACACAATCAATATTCTGCTTCTAGGAGAGGCTGCCTACCCAAGAGCACACGTCAGCCAGCTGGCAGAACATACAGAGTGATTGAGAGGTTGTAGCTTGTACAGAGCTTTGTGGTGAGCTCTGTGAAGAGACCTGAGCCACCAAGGAGCCCATGACCTTGGGAATGACAGTTGGTGATAAAAATGCAGCTTGCGGTGCATTGTTTCACTTTCTTTGCACTAACTTTCCTGAGACTCCCACCTGCTACAAGGCATTCTAAAAGATTAATTCTGAGCAAATGACACATAGGAAAATTATCTAGACAATGGCCAGGCATGAGTCAGTTCAAAGCTGTGGAGGAGAAAATGGAAAAAGAGAAATGTAATGGTCTCTCCAATCTCACCTTTCTTTTTTTCATTTTTTAAAAAATTCTTTTATGGAGATCTTTTTATTAGATGTTTTCTTTATTTACAATATCTCCTTTCCCAGGTTCCCCTCCAAAAAAGAAAAAGAAAAGAAAAGAAAAAGAAAAAGAAAAAGAAAAAGAAAAGAAATAAAATAAAATGAAAAAACAAAAACTTAAACAAATCCCTGTTCCCTTCCCCCTCCCCCTGCTCACCACCCCACCCTCTCCTGCTTCTTGGCCCTGGCATTCCCTACACTGGGGCATAGAACCTTCACATGGCCAAGGGCCTCTCCTCCCATTGATGACCAACTTGACCATCCTCTGTGATACATATGCTGTTGGAGCCATTAGTCCCACCATGTGCACTCTTTGGTTGGTGGTTTAGTCCCTGGGAGCTCTGAGGGTACTAGTTAGTTCACATTGTTGTTCATCCTAAGGGGCTGCAAACCCTTCAGCTCCTTGGGTCCTTTCTGTAGCTCCTTCATTGGGGACCCTGTACTCTGTCCAATGGATGGCTATGAGCCTCTACCTCTGTATTAGTCAGGTACTGTCAGAGCCTCTCAGGAGACAGCTATATCAGGCTCCTGTCATCCAGCACTTGCTGGCATCCACAATAGTGTCTAGATTTGATGATTGAATGTGGAAAGGATTCCCAGGCGGAGCAGTCACTGAATTGTCCTTCCTTTAGTCTCTGCTCCATAGTTAGTCTCTACAACTCCTTCCATGGAGTTCCCCCTTTTGTTCCTCCTTTTAAGAAGGAATGAACTGCTCTCTCCACCAGCCGAGCAAGATGCCCAAAGGAAAGAAGGCGAAGGGGAAGAAGGTGGCCCCGGCCCCCGCCATCGTCAAGAAACAGAAGGACAAGAAGATGGTCAATCCTTTGTTTAAGAAGAGGCCCAAGAACTTCGGCATTGGGCAGGACATCCAGCCCAAAAGAGATCTAACACGCTTCGTCAAATGGCCTCGCTACATCAGGCTGCAGCGACAAAGAGCTATCTTCTGTAAGCATCTCAAAGTGCCTCCTGCCATTAACCAGTTCACCCAGGCCCTGGACAGGCAAACAGTAACTCAGCTGCTTAAGCTTGCCCACAAGTACAGGCCAGAGACAAAGCAAGACAAGAAGCAAAGGCTACTGGCCCGTGCTGAGAAGAAAGCTGCTGGCAAAGGGGACGTCCCAACTAAGAGACCACCCGTCCTCCGAGCAGGAGTCAATACAGTTACCACTTTGGTGGAGAACAAGAAGGCTTAGCTGGTGGTGATTGCCCATGATGTAGACCCCATTGAGCTGGTGGTTTTCCTGCCTGCCGTGTGTCGAAAAATGGAGGTGCCCTATTGCATCATCAAGGAAAAGGCTAGGCTGGGGCTCCTGGTCCACAGGAAGACCTGCACCACTGCTGCCTTCACACAGGTTAACTTGGAAGACAAGAGTGCTCTGGCTAAGCTGGTGGAAGCTATTAGGACCAATTATAATGACAGATACTACGAGATCCGTCGCCATTGGAGAGGCAACGTCCTGGGTCCTAAGTCTGTGGCTTCCATTGCCAAGCTGAAAAGGCAAAGGCTAAAGAACTGGCCACTAAATTGGGTTAAATGTACACTAACGTTTCTGTACATAAATATAATTACAAGATTAAAAAAAGAAGAAGAAGAAGAAGGAATGAACTATCCACACTTTGGTCTTCCTTCTTCTTGAGTTTCTTATGGTTTGTGGTTTGTACTTTGTGCATTCCGATCTTCTGGGCTAATATCCACTTATCAGAGAATGCATACCATGTGTGTTCTTTTGTGATTGGGTGTCCTCATTCAGGATGATATTCTCCAGGTCCATCCATTTCCCCAAGAATCTCATAAATTCATTGTTTTCAATAGGTGAGTAATACTTTATTGTGTAGATGTACCACATTTTCTGTATCCATTCCTCTGTTGAGGGACATCTGGGTTGTTTCTGGTTTCTGTCTATTACAAATAAGGCTGCTATGAACATAGTGGAGCATATGTCCTTATTACATGTTGGAGCATCTTCTGGGTATATGCCCTGGAGTGGTATAGCTGGGTCCTCTGGTAGTACTATGTCCAATTTCCGGAGGAACTGCCTAACTGATTTCCAGAGTGGTTGTACCAGCTTGCAGTCCCACCAGCAATGAAGGAGTGTTCCTCTTTCTCCACAACCTCTCCAGCATCTGCTGTCACCTGAGTTTTTTATCCTAGCCATTCTGACTGGTGTGAGGTGGAATCTCAGGCTTGTCCTGATTTGCATTTCCCTGATGACTACAGATGTTGAACATTCCTTTAGGTGCTTCTCAGCCATTCATTATTCGTCAGTTGAGAATTCTTTGTTTAGCTCTGTATCTCATTTTTTAATAGGGTTATTTGGTTCTCTGGAGTCCAACTTCTTGAGTTCTTTGTAAATATTGGATATTAGCCCTCTATCAGATATAGGATTGGCAAAGATCTTTTTTCAATTTGTTGGTTGCCATTTTGTCCTATTGACAGTGCTTTTTGCCTTACAGAAGCTTTGCAACTTTATGAGGTCCCATTTGTTGACTATTTATCTAAACTTCAAGTCTCTGAATAATGAAATCAAAGAAGATCTCAGAAGATGGAAAGATCTCCCATGCTCGTGAATTGGCAGGATTAATATAGTAAAAATGGCTATCTTGCTGAAAGCAACCTACAGATTCAATGCAATCCCCATCAAAATTCCATCTCAATTCTTCACCAACTTAGAAAGAACAATTTGCAAATTCATCTGGAATAACAAAACACCAAGGATAGCCAAAACTATTCTCAACAATAAAGGAACCTCTGGTGGAATCACCATCCCACACCTTAAGCGGAACTACAAAGCAATTGTGATAAAAACTGCATGGTATTGGTACAGTGACAGGTAGGTAGATCAATGGAATAGAATTGAAGACCCAGAAATGAACCCACGCATCTATGGCCACTTGATCTTTGACAAAGGAGCTAAAACTATCCAGTGGAAAAAAGACAGCAAATGGTGCTGGCTCAACTGGTGGTTAGCAAATTGATCCATTCCTCTATCCTTGTACAAAGTTCAAGTCCAAGTGGATCAAGGACCTCCACATAAAACCAATAGAAAAGAAAGTGGGGAAGAGCCT
>JADRCD010216480.1:1930-13955 GCA_019843815.1 Montemys delectorum
AGAGAGAGAGAGAGAGAGAGAGAGAGAGAGAGAGAGAGAGAGAGAGAGAGAGAGAAACTTCCCAATACTACATGGCTACATGTTGATTGCTCTGAAGTACAAGCAAGAACAGTCATATATATATAGTCTGTGGAGGACAGGCAAATTTATAGCTTAGAGAGACTTCAGCTATCATGGGAAATTCTCTAGGCAAAGGCAGAGGAACTGTGTTGGGGAAAGGCACGATTTATTGGTCCCTAACTTACCCTTTTCTCTTCACAGAGGAACCTCAATAGGTAGGAGCTGCTTCCAAGGAAACAAAAGAAAAAAAATGTCGAATTTCTTTGTTCTAAGACTTGGCTTTTCTTGTTTTCATATTTCTTTATGTTTTCATAAAAAAAGGAACCAGAGTGTTACTTCATTGTTTAAAAGCTAAAGCATGTGGCTTGTGAATGTGTCCATTAGTAGAACAGAAAGATGATCAGTGATTACTTCTGGGAATGAGTTCATTTAGCAAGAATGGCTGTTGAAGTCAACACTGAAACTCTGTAACTGCACATCCTCCTTTAGCTGTGTGGTGTGGAGAGCTTTAAAGATGAGGTAACTGGACATAATAGCTCATTTCTGTTTGCTTCTGACTGGAGAGTGTCTTTGTTACATGGTTCTGACCTTTACCATCTCACAGGTAGAACCTCTATGGCATTAAAATTAGATCACAGTTACAGTACACAGTTTTTCCAGCAGATACTTGATAAGGAATTTTTATTTCTTTGTATATTTATTGTTTGGAAACTTTCACAAGTAGAGGAATTATAGATTACTTTAGCATGAATATTATACATATAATGCATGTAAATATTGTAAAAAAGTATATATATACTTTTATATATGTATAAATGTATACAGAACATACAGTGTGGAAAATATCTAGAATTTGTTGTTGCCGTAGTTTAGTTGCATTGTAACATAGCAGAAGTGACAAGAGACAAATGAAAACATATTTTGCTGTTCTATTTAGTAGAAGAGACTCCCAATCACTCCCTCCTTAGCCCTCTCTGTGATCAATGAGAAACACCATGATGTATAAAGAAAGCAATCGGTATTGCCTTGCAGTAGATTTCTGTTTTGGGAGCTGTAAGTGTGATTTTCTGTGCTTAGTGAATCTCTAGAAATAGCATACTGATTTTCAGCAATGAAGACAAAATGGTTACACTCTTATACAGGAGTACAGTGAAGTCATATAAGATACAATGAAATAAATATGCATTCACTAAACATCATTACTCAGGAATTATGGATTTAGTAACAGCTTAGGACTATAAAATTAAAGCAGCAGACTCATATGTAGTCTTATGAAAGCATCTTAATAATAAAAAACATTTACTATGAGATTAACAGTAAAATGTGTTGGTAGCAATTTGCCACTGTTTACCCTTATGGTCACTGAAATATTTATGTCCTATTATGTGTTTCTCACAGACTGTATCCTTGAACTTTGTCTCTTACTTACTTTGTTTGTCTCTTCCTTTGGAATACTATCCAGGCTAATTGTCTGAAACAAAGAAAAATTAATCTGCTCCTCTAGCCCATGTTTTCCATAATTGATAAATGTCTGCTTATTCAGCTGATCAACGCTTCAACTTTGGCAATGTCTCTGTTTTCTTCACTACTTCCTTCTACTTCTCTACAATTCTTCATGAAGTCCCCAGAGTTACAATCAAAAAGTCCTCTCTCTAAAGTAGCTTTTATGAAGATGATGAGATATACTTGTTTAAGCTTCTGCCAATCAGTCTGTCTGGGGCCTTGCAACATCATCTTTTTTGCTTCAGTCCACCTCTTTCCTTACTCACTCCCCACGTAGCTATTAATTCCTTTTTGTTAGAAGAAGAGCATTTGGTCACTATTCAAGGTCACATGATTCTTATGCTCTTCTCCTCATGTCTGACTAAATCTAGTAAGTGTTCTCAGACAGGGAAACAATACAATCCTTAAAGACTCCTTTATAGTTGTTGGTCTTACAGTAGATTGATCCATTCCACAAATTCACAGTGTTGTTTAACTATCTAAAGGCGATTGTAGGCATTGGGGAAAGGCAAGCATACCTGTAATCTTTGGGGAAACAAAAAATGTGATTGTATTTGCTATTCTTTTCAGATGAGAAATAGCTAACTTCTGTGGCCATTTTGAAAAGTTGTAAATGTCATTAAGAGGAACACAGTGAAACTGAATGGAGGAAGAGGAGACTTCCACAGTGGGAGGAAAATGAGAGCTGTAAGGACCATAGAATCTCACCTGATCAAGGAACACATAGACTAAAGGTGAAAGATTGGAGTATAGATAGGCATACTGACATCTTTTTATTGTGTGGGGGTCTTTAACATTGGCTAATTAAATTCAAGCTTACTGAGTAGATGGGGAGATATCATAATAGCTTTCTAGTTAACAAGAAAGAAAAAGCATATTTGGTAATATAAGTAGGCATGGAGTTGAGAGATAATGGCAGAGGGGCAGTTACTGCAAAGGCCAGGCAAGGGTGATGAAGTCGGAATCAATATGTGTCAGTGTGAGCAACCCTGTAATAAAATGTGAACCTTTCAAACTCATTTCCTATTATTAGATTACACTCAGAATATTCAGAATTTAAATGACCTATCAAATTTTATGTAGTCATCCTTATGTAATGCTATCCGCATTAACCTGTATCTACTGGGTCACTTACTTATTTTTTTATTAACTTGAGGCACTGGAGTCTGATAAATCCAACACCATGTTTTCTTTAAAGGAGATAAAACTCTCCCACAGCACTGATAGGGAGCAGTATTCAATATCATCAACTTCAACAAGTAGGAAATAACTTACTTTCTTGCCAGAAATCCACTGTCAACAGATAGGTGCCTTAAGAAATATATGCTATTAAAGTAGTAACGGCATATAAAACTCGTAAGTGACTAGAGGACACAGACCTTGATATAAAACTGAAAACAAAATAGGACACGATTATTATTGATGCCATTTGTTTAAATCTCCCATTCTAAAAAAGCACTTTAATTACCATATGCTTATCATGTTGGTTGAATTCATTTATAGAGGGAATACAATCATTAATTATCATAATTAAGACACCTGAATTCAAATTGAACGGTGTTCATTCTAACCTCAGTTGTAGCTATGTTTTATCTCTGACAGTTGGGTTTCCAATCAAATGTTATCTGATTTTTCCCCTTAATCATTAAGAAATGCTTTACTAATTAGCACATGAAATTCATGCCACATCAGACTGAATTGAATCAAGGCCTATTATCTTGAGCAGTGAGACACTTTGAAATTCTCGGTAATAGGGCATGAATATGTTATACGGTTCATACACATTTCATGAACTTCTACATTAGCACTATTTTTTTTTTCAAGACAGTGCCATTAATTATGCCATTTTCAGGACCTTTAATTCGATCATGCTGTTTAACAGCCTGTTAGATTGTGGCATATAAAGTCACACATTGATTTATCTTTGGTTACACTTTGGCAAAAATGATTGTATTTGGTTCCAAACAGCTCACAGAGATTAGGAAGTAGTGGGTACTGAAAGACTCAAAGCACTCTTTAACTGGACTCTGGCTTCAGGCTCTTGTGCCCAGTGTCTTCATACAACCCTCCTGATCTGCCTAATGTATTCATAATACTCTCTACCTCGAGATTGATATGTCTGACTGAGTCACTGGACACACTTTCTGGCTAGGTTGGAGCTTGGCCAATGCAGAGCACAATATAGAAGTAGAAGTCACACTGTGCTCCATGTGATATTGTCTGAGAATGGCCATGTATTCAGTAGCGAGGTCAGTTCTTTGGACATGTCAATGTTGACTTTAGGAATCTGTTTTTAGTCTTTGTAAGCCATCTTCATTGAGACTTTTTTTTTCTGTGTGTCTGATGCCCCTTGTTCCCATGGATTGTGGTGTTAGCTCTGCCTGTAGTTCTGGATATAGACAGCTATTCTGAGCCCAGTGAGCTATTTCCTCTCAGAAGCCTGACTTTTGCTGTGTAGATCAATTTGATAAATGTTGGTTGGAGAAAGGTAAAGTAATGGTCTTTAGTCTGGTTGAAATGCAAAGATATTACATACAAGTGATGGTCATCAGCTTTAAAACAACATGAAAAAGAGAAAGACAAAATAAATGATGTACAGTTCCTGAACCATCAAAAAATTGGATGTTCTATAGTGCTAATGCTTTGGCAATGATGAACCAACGTCCTCACATGGCAACAGTGGGGATTCTTGGGGTTTATGTAGTTTGAACATTTGGAATGTATACTTTTCTGTTAGCTACATTATCCATGAGTGTCTACAGCCTTTCTTTTTCTGTGTGGATAGGTTTTGTTACAGTATTCATTATAATACTTTGCATTCTTTCTAATCATTTTTAAATATATCTTTTGCACTAGGAAGCCTTACAATGAATGAATAGCACTACTTGTGTGATTCAAATAGTCTTTTTTAATCTCCTGGAATTCATTCTGAGACCTCTTACAGGTACTGAGAACAATACTAAACTTTATATAGAGCTCTTTTAATGTATAAAAGCATGTATGTCCCTATAAAGGCCCAGAGATTAGCAGCACTAACTAGTAGTAACAAACTATATGTGAGAACATGTTACAATAAAATCTGTGGGGATTGCTTTTTTTTCCTTTCTTTGAATATCTTATGGCACTGTGGTCCTGTAGTCTTCTGTCCTATGAAGAAGCAGGTTCATAAATGCAGACATGATGACAGTACAGTAAGGGGTGTAACCTTTAACATTTATGTTTCAACTTCGAAAGTTGATTTGAATAACAAAACAGGGGGGGGACATGATTAGATATTGGAAGGGACAGGAGAGAAATACAGAGGGTCAGGAAATTAGAAATATGTAGCAGTGGGGAATGGGGAACTGGGGGTAGCCACTAGAAAGTCTCAGATGCCAGCCAAGGAAGGAAGAGACTCCCGGGATCCAACAGGGATGACTTCAGCCAAAATTGGCACGAAAGGGGGAATAGAACCTGTAGAGACCACTTCCAGTAGGTAGGCATGGCCCCCAGTCAATGGATGGGGCTACTCACCCATGTCAAAATTGTTAACCCAGAATGGTTTCTGTCTAAAGGAAATGAAGAGACAAAAAATGAAGCAGAGACCGAAGAAAAGGCCATCCAGAGACTGCCCCACCTAGGGATCCAGATACCAAACCCAGACACTAATGGCAAGAAGCGCTTGCTGTCAGGAGGCTGGTCTGAGTGTTCCCTGAGAAGTTCTACACCACCTTACCAATACAGGTGCAGATACTCAACACCCAACCATCAGACTGAGCCTGGGAACACCAATGGAAGAGCTAGGGGAAGGATTGAAGGATCTGCAGGGGATTGCAACCCCGTAAGCAGAACAACATCAACTAACTGGAAAACCCAGAGCTCCCAGAGACTGAACCACCACCAAAGAGTACACATGGAAGGATCCATGGCTCCAGATACATATGTAGCAGAGGATGGCTTTATCTGAAGTCAATGGGAGGGGAGGCCCTTGGACCTGTGGAGGCTTGATGCCCCAGCATAGGGGGATGCTAGAGGCATGAGGTGGGAGTAGGTGAGTAGCTGGAGGAGCACCCTCATAGATGCAAAGGGGAGAGAGGAATGGGATAAGAGGTTTGTGGAGGGGTAACTGGGAAGGGGGATATCATTTGAAATGTAAACGAATAAAATTATTTAAAAAAAAATCTAGATTCTTCCAGTCTGTTCTTTTTTATGGCATGAATCACCCTGGTGTCTAATGTATCCACACTATATAAGCCAGTAACTACTATTTATTTAGTGATCATCTCAGTTATCAGGTGTGCCCCTTTCTAACCTCCCCTTTTCTGTGTCATGTATGTGAAACAAATCACATACACACACTCAAATACAGCAACATATGCCTATAGGCATGTAACAACAATTAATGAACATAGAGGCCATGAATTTGAGAAAGAGCCAGGATGGACAATGGTAATATTTGGAGAGAGGAAAGGGAGGATGGAAATTATATAATTTTATTATGATCTAAAAAATAATAGAAATACTTAAAAATAAAAAATAAAGATCTAAAGAGGAATTAGTAAAATATTTCAGCGATGGTTCTGCAAGGATTAACTATGAGCTGGGTAACAAACCTGCTGCACATGGGCTGTAATTTTCTTGATTGAATCGTTAGTTCAAGAAATTTTCCATTGAACCTCTCCTTTAGTTATAAAAGAAAAGTCAGAAGTTGGAGTTGTGAAGGCCCTACCAATGCTGAGGTGGAAAACTAAACCTGATGCAGAAGCATGTGGACATTAGCCAGATAGAAAGGATTTCTTAACTTTAAATACAAACCAATCACAATGTTTATAGAAAACTAGTATGCTAGAGTTTAAAGGCTTCAAACACTCAATCCCAGTGTTAAAGGTGTTTTAAAAGAATTGAGATGTTCATTGTTGTATATGTGATTTGTGAAATGTAATATAGTAACTAAGTTTTGTTGAAGAAAATGTAGTAGTTGTATGGTGAAGAGTAAGCAAATATTTTACTATGTTCAAATTTTAATTTAATTGCATTATTCAGACCAGCTTTCAAAGGTAAAACATAAAGTTTAAAAACACTCATATTGATTTTTTAAACATATGTTAAACATATGATTTCCATTTGTGAGTATTTTTTTTACAATGCTCATAACATTTTCCTTGTTCAAAGAACTTAATTAACTAGCTAAATGTTGATTGTTGCCATGAATACCTGTATTTGGCAATTTTCATTGCTTTAATAGGAATTATATTGCATCTTCCACTCAAATAATTATAATCATGGAGCTATAGAATTCCAAAGATCAGAAAATATTTATTTAGCATGTTGTATGTACAAGGACAAGTGTTATACTCTTAACAAGACATAAAGTGAAGTAGCCCAATTTCCTTCACTTTATGGACCTCTATAGAATTAAATGTTTAATTTCTGTTAAGTGTATTTCTATGCTTCCTCATGTAAAATACCATATATGTATACAATAACAGCAACCTGGGTATTCCTTATATGATAACTAAAAATTGTTTGGGGTCATTTATTTCACAGCAGCATGTTTAGAAATTGGAGAGTATAGGTAGTATAAGTCAATGCTAGAATTCACTATTCAGCAAAGAATTCATTATGTGACTATCTTAAAATATTTGGGTTGTGTGTATATGTATATTGTGTGTTTGTGTTTGTGTGTGACTTGAGTATATATGTGTGCATTTGTGTGTGTGTATGTGTGATATGTGTTTGTGTATATTTGTGTATGCATTTGTGTGTATTTGTGTGTGTTTGTTGGTATGTTTGTGTGTCAGCGTATATGCCTGTGAGTGTGTGTGTGTGTGTGTGTGTGTGTGTGTGTACAGAAAAAAAGTTCAGGGATGGGCAAATAAAACTCCACAATATTAAACATTGCATAGCTTATACAGTACTCCACAATCCAAATATATCTTAGATGTATAAAGCCCTTTAGTGTTTTACATACTTTTACAAGTTAGAATCTGACAATCAGAAAGAGGCTGCAAGTTACCTAATGCTATATTGCTAATTAGTGGAGGCTTATTTTTCACAATTCACTCATCCAGAGACTGATTCAAATGAAGTTTGAAAACACACTGGGTTTTCATAGTTGACTTTGTTTTCTTTCCTTTATAAAAGCAGTGAGATTTGCAGTCACACTGTGTGGGGTCTCTCACATTGTCCCAGTAGACTTCATAAAAAGACTGTCGACTACATACAATGTTATTTCAAGATCACAAGATGTTTTAAAAACAGATGGCAGTATACATGAAAGATCACAGGAGAGAGCAGTTCACAGCAGTAATTAAAAAGATCCTGCACAATAGAAAGGCTTTTAAATTAAGCAGTAAACTTTACATAATTAGGCATTCTTTTCTGTGCGCATGTTGGGCACAGGTTTTAGGCAGAAGGGCTTCCTCCATTTCAACAGTATCTTTTCTTTATTTTGTATTTTTAAAAATGGCACTTGAATGTTGTTCCTGATCAGAATGGGAGAATAAAATAGGTACCTACGAAATTATTGAAACACAAAATAATTTAGGAGTTTTCCTAAGGACCCAGAACAGCCCATTCCAGTACCTGGCAGATAATGACCACAATGTAAGAGAGTGGAATGCTTTGAGGAAAACATATCATGAAGAAGTGCCATGACACATTGCTCAGGCATTCAAAGGCAGTAGAGTGTATTTTCACCAGTTTGCAGATATGGGAACACTTCTTGTTTCTAAAATAAAGCAAGTGGAAATAGAAACAGGACAGGAATAGTAACAGAAAAGATCTGGTACAAATTTCATTGGTTGATTTGTACATTATCCAAGATCCTCAGTCTCTAACACGAACAGAATAAATGCTTTGGACCATCTTAGCTACTGGAGATCACTAATACCAGCTTAGTCACTCTTGCAGTTAGTTAATTCTGTATGTATCTTTTTTGATAAAGCTTTGGATGTGAACCAATACTTTTCATGGGTTAAAATACTCTAATGTTTCAGGTGCATAGTCTGGGGCTGGAGGTAACAAGCTGGTTGTTTTAGACTATAAACCATTTTGGGTCCTACAGAAACAAACATTGTTCCAGTGGTTTTATAACCCATGTTAAGTGCTACCAATACCAAGAGGACTTTACTTTTCAAAAAATCTGCACTTATTTTATCTCTAGCTTCATGTTCCCTTGTCTGTGTGGTCCTAATCTATAGCAATTCAAAATCTTGCTGAATTTTGATCTTAACCTCAATTATATGAATCATACCCCTTTATCTACTTTCAGACTTTAGTGGAAAATCTCTCAGGTACAGATAATGGGATTTACGTAACATCTAGTGTGAGATTGAAATATGACATCACCTCTGCAAATGTCAGGCTTGTTTCCATTGTCCACTGAAGTAGAAACTTACGGGTTCTTTGGAAAGTTAGTTGTGTCAGATGTTGTTTTGCTGGGGCAAACATGTGAATCGGACACAAATGGAAGGATGTGTCACTGAAGCAGACACAGGTGAAAGGATGTTTTGCTAAAGAAAGCATGTAAAAGGATGAGTGATGATGGATTATTCTTCACTAAGGATACACATGTAATGGTCTGCCTTACATTGCATAGTTTAGATCCATTTATCATGACCTCATAAAGAGAAGCGCACAAAAAAACCTTCTGGTGGTGCTCTGGCAGCTTCTTGCCTCTTCTGCAGACTGACTGATTGGCAGAGTGATAGCTGATACAGACTCATGTGGAGTTCTGCTAAGACAGACTATGTGAGGAGGATGCATGATGTTTGAGGGAGCATAAATAGGACTCAATAGACTGCGAAGGGACTTGCTTGCAAAGCTAGGTTTGCAAGGGTTCTTGATCTGTTTCTTCTCTGATCTTTGCTTTGTTGAGAGAGGCACAGTTGAGAACTTCTCCGTGTGTCCCTGATGGTTCTGGCTGACTCGTGCTAATTTAGCACGAGTATTTGCAAGTGGATTGAACAGTCACTGCTGAATCCTGTGAACTGAACTACAGATTTCCTGATAATGTAGATGGGATTTGCTCCAAAGAATAATTTCTAAACAGGTTTAATTCCTCTGTATCTTAATAATCTTTCTTTTCTACTACCTCTTGTGGGTAATGGGCTAGAAGGGAGGTTAAAGCATTTAGGAACCATTATTAAAAGTAGAATTGAAAAATTAAAGTATACAGTCCTTCTGACAAAAAAAAAAAAAAAAAAAAAAAAACGTGTTACTTTTCTCACTAGCAAACCTAGGCCAAGTTTGAGTACTATTTGAGATATGGAGTTTATTATTCTTTGTTATTATGAAATATATACCAATAAATGATGAATCTAGGCACAGTAGTTCAAATTATGTTCCTTTTGAGGACTTTCACCTCCTTGTCTCATGTGGTATTAGGATTCCTAGAGTTCCTGTGTTCTATACTTGAGCCATTTGAAGTCTTTATAGGGAGGAAGGTGAGAGTGCATTATCTGGCATCTTGGATGGTAAGTCTATAGTCCCATATATAACCTTCTTTGATTGGATAAAGCAACGATGTGATGCAATCCCAATTAACATGTAGAAACAAGCAGAGTTGGGAAGTAAAGGATTCATCACCTTGATAGAATTTCCTAGATATTTATTTTTAACCCAATTTAAGATCTTACAAAACACAAAGTTCTGTTGTATCAGCTAGTGAATAAAATGAGAGTTCGTAGAAGCACCCCCAAATGGGAGGTTTTTTTTTTTTTTAAATTTGAGTTCTAATGATAACAAATCATTAGAGATGATATCTCTACTGAATTGTGACACATTCTCAAAACTCTACTTCTATATCTTTGCTAAGAGAATTCTCATAATGGTTTGCACACCCTCTGCCCCTAAGCAAAGGAGGTTTCTATAGAAATTTCTCAGTATTGGTAATATTTCCAGGTATGAATAGGCTGGATTTATATCATGTGAAGCTAGAAAAAAAACATGAATCAAAAAGTAAGACACAGGGCTGGAGAGAAATGGCTTAGCAGTTGAGTGTACTGGCTACCCTTACAGAGAGGATCCAGTTTCACTTCCCATAAGTGACCCTAAGCTTTTAATAATGGGACTCCTACAACTAATAAATACTTTCAGCAAAGTGGCTAGGTATAGGTTAACTAAAAAATAAATAAATAAAAATAATCAGTAGCCCTCCCATATACAAATGACAAACAGGTTAAGAAAGAAATCCTGGAAACAACACCTTTCATAATAACCTCAAATTACATAAAGTATTTTGGGATAACTCAAACCAACCAAGTGAAAGACTTATGGGATAAAGTCTTTAAGTCCTTAAAGAAAGAAATTGAAGAAGGAATCAGAAGATGGAAAGATCTCCCAAGCTCACGAATTGGTAGAAATAATATAGAAAAAAATCCATCCTACCAAAGGCAATCTATTGATTCAAAACAATCTCCATCAAAATCCCTCCAAAATTCTTTATGGACCTGGGAAGGACAATCATCAGTTTCATACAGAAACAAAAACAAAAACAAAAATCAACAGCAACCCCCCCAAAGCAACAAACAAACAGACAAATAGAATAGCAAAAACAATCCTGAATAAAACAAAACAAAACTGCTGAAAGTATCACAGTCCCTCATTTCAGGCTGTACTGCAGCCTGAAACAACATGGTATGGGCATTAAAACAGACATGTTGATTAATGGAACTGAATTGATCAAACATAAATCTATACATGCAAGGACGCTGGATTTTTGCTAAAGAAGCCAGAAAAACACAATAGATAAAAGAAAACAATTTTAATAAGTAATGGTGCTCAAACTGGATATCTGCTTGTAAAAGAATGCAAATGGATCCATATTCATCTCTTTTCACAAAACTCAAGTCCAAGTGCATCAAAGACCTTAACATAAAACCCAAACTACTGAACCTGATAGAAGAGGAAGTGGGAAATAATCTTGATTGCATTGGTATAGGAGACAACTTCCCAAGCAGAATAATAATACAACAAGCACTAAGAGCAAGAATTACTAAATGAGACCTTATGAAACAGAAAGGCTTCCATAAGACAAAGAATAATGTGAATTGGTAAAAGCAGAAGCCTATTGAATGGGTAAGTATTTTTTTACCAATTACATATCAGATAGAGGACTGATATAAAAATTTGTAAATAACTCAAGAAACTAGATATCAAAAAACCATGTGATCTAGTAAATATATGGAATAAATCCAAGCAGAATCTCAATAGAGGAATCTTTATTGGCTTAGAAAAAGTTAAAAAAAAAATTTCAACATCTTTAGCCAGCAGGGAAATGCAAATCAAAACTACCTTCAGATTCTATCTTATATACTTTTCAGAACAGCTAAGTTCAATAATACCAGTGGCAGTTCATGCTCATGAGAATTCAGAGCAAGTGGGACACTCATCCATTGTTGCTGGAAGTGCAAATTTGTACAGCCACTAGGGACACCAGTACGGCAGTTCCTCAAAAAAAAAAAAAAAAAAAAAAAAAAAA
>JADRCD010216480.1:14055-36380 GCA_019843815.1 Montemys delectorum
AAAAAAAAAAAAAAAAAAAAAAAAAAAAAAAAAAAAAAAGGTGAGAAGCTGTACCTGCCAATGGTCATCACTAACTGCTCCCTGAGTCCACTCAAGATGACTATGTCTGCTAAACTTAAGCAATCTGTGTTAGATGGGAACATGGAACATCACTGTATAGTTAACCTAAGTACCATTTACAACATGGCATTAATGAATGTATCTGAGGAGCACCAAAACAAAAATCTAGTTATACCACTCCTGGTCACATAGACAAAGAACATTCCATCCTACTACAGAGATGCTTGTTCAACCATGTTCATTTTGGCTTTATCCATGATAACCCCCAAGCTAGAAATAACATAGATATCCCTAAACAGAAAAATAAATTTAAAAAAATGTGGTATATTCACATAATGGTGTATCACTCAACTGTTAAAAACTGACATCGTAAGATTTGCAGGCAAATGGATGAAACTAGAAAAAAAAATCATCTTAAGTGAGGTCACTTATACCCAGAAAGATGTGGTATGTATTCACTTACAAAGGGATATAAGCCATTAAGTAAATGATAACTATGCTACAACCAAAAAACCCAGAGAGGTTAGGTAAAGAGGAAGGATCTAGTGGGGAGGCAGATAACTTCTTGGAAGGGGGAAGAGAACAGATTTTGCAGGTGAATTTTGGTTGTTGTAGAACAGAGTTATGGAATCAGGTAGGGAAGAGATGGGCTGGAAAGAGAGAGTGTGGGCAGTGATGGTAGGAATTGGATAGGATGCATTTAGGGACTGGTGTGTGAACCTCATGCATGGAAATGTCCAGGAATCTATGAATGGGATCCTAATGAAGACTTCTACTAATGGGGGATATGGAGTCTCAACTGGCTATCTTTTATAGCTAGGCAAGGCTTACAGTGGAGGAACTAGGTTACATTTAGTTGAGGTATTGGCTATAGGGAAGTACCATGGGAATACCAGATAACACATGCTGTTTGTTAAGACAAACTATTGCTTTCTACAAACTGACAGCATAGCCCCATTGCAGAGTGCAATATCCACATACCTCACTGAACATGGAAAAGTTTAGCTGGGGCTTAATGGAGTCCTCATACCTATGTTCTATTCTCTATGGTGCAGGAAGTTACTTTTCAGGCTACTGAATGATAAAAGTGGATACCAACCCAGCCATAAAACCTTTAATCTACAAGCTGTCTTACTTACAAAATATACTAGGACAATGGTGGCTCAGAAGCATGTGGGAGTAGCCAACCAAAGTTTTATTTGACTTAAAGCCCACTCCACAAAAGGAACTCATACCCAGCACTGCTTTGGTAACCAAGAACCAGAAACGATATAGCTCATAGACCTAGGATATAACCAAACACTACTGGTCAAAACCAAAACATCAGTACTATGTTTCTGGTATCCTGCTGTGCTCATAGATCAGTGCCTTATCCAGTACTGCATCAGCAGAGAGCTTTCTTTTAGCAGGAGATGGGAATAGATATAAATCCCTACAACTAGGCATTAAATGGAGATAGATATTAAATTGGAGGTCTCCACCAAAGCTTCCCCTCTAAGCTCAGGGATTCCAGTGGAAGAAGAGGTATAGGAAAAAACAAAACAAAATAAAAGGTAAATAAAACAAAACTTAAGGCACATTTATCTCTGATAAAAGATTCACAATGTAACCATTCATTCTTGGGATTATCTTAACTGGCTGGTTCCTTAGAAAAATTAATGTGATTAGTACTGGTAAAACGGGTGGCTTTGTCTTCTTTAACTGTCAAATTAGAGGAAATCCTGGTACCAGGGCATGATAGCTTCAATATCTTTGTAGGAAACTACATTTTCTTTAAAGTGAGGATGATAAATAATGACAAACAATGACACAGAACTTGAAATTTATTCCTATTTAAACAAAAGATGTCATCCTATGAGCACATAGATCTTTGGTAGAAGCAATGTCACTTTCAAGCTAAATCTTTCTGAGCCAAAGGAAACATGTTCATTTCAATTTGTAGGAGGAACACATCTGCTAGAATATCTCATGAACCATAGCTCACATGTAGGTGACTTGTCAACAAGCAATAGAAGACATTCAGAAACCCAGATAAGCCCAACAAAATCATGCCATTGGGTCTAGTGGTACTGTTAGATTCCTAGGCATAGGTATAAACACTACTATCCCAAACAGTGATAGTATATGCAGACATTCTAATGTCCCTTAAAACAGAGATGTTAAAAAAATGCAACTTTGGGGGTAGTGTACAGATAGAATCACTGACTCACATATGCATACATATGGACCAGCATACTTTTGGACCAAAGTCTTCACTGTACTCTTAACTGGGTACCTGGCTTGATTGAATGGAGGATAATACACAATATTAACTTATGTTTACAAATATAAAGCCTGTTGAATAACCTTAGTACTATAAGAATTTTAGGATAAGAATTTTTGGCTTATTGTATGGCCAGGAATTGTCAAAACTCAATTTAAAGTCATAGCTAAGCACATATAAAGATAAATTTAGAAGACAACAATGAAAATAGTATCAAATTCCATTCCTTTACTAGTTGAATTTTACATTTTATTTTATGCATATGGATTTTTGCTTATTTATATGCATCACTCATGTGCCTAGTACCTCTCAAAACCTGGATAAAAGCATTGAAAACTCTAGAACTATAGTCACCAACGATTTTGAGCCACTACAGGAGTACAGGGAATAAAGCCTTTGTCTATGTATAGGATTTAGGACTTGGTGTTAGATAACTAAGTTGGGGTCTTTTCCCTAAGGAAAATATTTTCTCCCACTATCCATGTTCCCTAGTTGCCTGTAATTCTTTGTCTCTGTTTAAGATCCCACATGCTTTCCTGTTTCCATATTAGTATGTCCATTGGCATCATCTTCTTTAGGTAGCCATGCATATGAGACTTCACAGGTGTAACATCTCTGACCAAAATTTACTGGACCAAGAAATCCAGGTTAAAACAGAAGTAAAAAGAAAATGCCAGTCTTAAGTAGAGTGGTCTACTTCTGATGACATTTGTATTAAGTCCAAAAGTCCAGCAGAAAGAGTAGACAAGAGAAAAAGCAAGCCATAAATAATATAAAATACCTTGATGCAACTCTAACCAAGCAAGAGAAGGACCTGTATGACGAGAACATCAAGTCTCTGAAGAAAGAATTTGAGGAAAATACCAGAGGATGAAAAGATTTCCCATGCTCAGGGATCAGTAGGTTTAGCATAGTGAAAATGGGCATGCTACCAAAAGCAATCTACAGATTCAGTGTAATCCCTACCAAAATTCCAATACAATTCTTTACAGATATTGAAATAACAGTTCTCAACTTTACATGGAAAAACAAAAACAAAACAAAACAAAACAACAACAAAAAAGGAACGATAGCTAAAATGATCCCGAACAATAAAAGAACACACACACACACACACACACACACACACACCCCTAAGGATGCTTGATTTTTGACAAAGAAGCCAAAACCATACAATGGAATAGGAAGAGCATCTTCAACAAATGATACTGGTTTAACCATATGTCTGTATGTAGCAGAATGGAAATAGATTCATATTTATCATCCTATACAAAAGTCAAGTCTGAATGGATCAAAGACCTCAATGTAAAACCAGATATACTAAATCTAATAAAACAGAGAGTGGGGAATAGCCTTGAACTTATAAGTATAGATGACTTCCTGAAAACACCAGTGGCTCAGGCACTAAGGTCAAGATCTAATAAATGCAACTTCATGAAACTGAAAAGCTTCTGTAAGTCAAAGGACACTGTCATCAGGACAAATGACAGACTACAAATTGGGAAAAGATCTTCACCTACCCTACATCTGACAGATGACTAATATCCAAAATATATACAGAACTCAAGAAATTAGACACCAACAATACAAATAACACAATTTAAAAATGGGGTATAGAACTAAGCAGAGAATCCTCAACAGAGGAATCTTGAATGTCTGAGAAACACCTAAACAAACATTCAATGTCTTTATTCATCATAGAAATGCAAATCAAAATGACTCTGAGATTCTACCTTACATCTATCAGAATGGCTAAGATCAAAAACTCCAAGGACAGTACATGCTGTCAAGGTTGTGGAACAAGGGGAACACTCCTTCACTGCTAGTGGGAATGCAAACTCATGCACACTTGTACAACCACTCTGGAAATCTATTTAGTGGTTTCATAGAAGTTTGGGAATATTCTGAAGACTCAGCTATACCACTCAGGTGCATATATACCCCAAAGTACTCCATCATTCCATAAAAAAACACTTGCTCAACTATGCTCATAGCAGCTTTATTCATAATATCCCCAAACTGTTAACAATCTAGATTTCCCTCAGCTGAAGAATATAGATAAAGAACATGTGGTCCATTTACAGAATGGAATACTACTCAGCCGTTAAAAACAAGGACATAATGAATTTTGTAGGCAAAGGGATAGAACTAGAAAATATCATCCTAAGTGAGGAAATCCAGATCCCAAAGGACATGCACTACTCACTTGTAAGTGGATATTCGCCATAGAGTATAGGATAATCATGATATAGTCAACAGACCAAAGAAGCCAAATAATGTGGAGGGCCTAAGGGAAGATCGTTGACTGTCAGAAGGGGAAACAAATTAAATATCAGAGGTCAATAGAAGAAGGAAACTGGGTGGAAGAAGGAATAAGGAAGGAAGAAGGAAAGGGGAAATCATTTGTAGGGAGAACAGGGAAGAGAGAAGGGAGATTGGTGGTTGTGGGGCATCCATTTCTAAAATGTGCCAGTGTAGCCACCTGCAGCCACACATACGAATGGGTCATCTGAAATGGGAGTCAGGGCCTGAAAAAATTAAGGGTATCTGAAATGCAGGAAGGGGCTTGAAAAAATGAGAACAACACATGGTGTGCTTTCAGTTTGCCATCTTTATTAAATTCTCTTTGTTACAAGCCAACAGGTAGATTAAAGCAAAACCCCTACCCCAAGTCTGACAGCAACTTGGTCCAATCAGCAGCTTCATCTTCAGTCTCTGGAGGCAGGACTTCTGGCATAACAGAAACTTGTAGAGAGGTGTGGCTATTACCTGGAGGTTGGAGAAAGGCATGGCTGTATGTGGCAAGGCAGGGTCTGACAGAATCAGCCCTCAGCTGTAGGAGGGTCATATGCCAGTGACATGGAATATGGGAAGACCCCAGAGGGTCTCTTGGGGTGACTCTAGCTGAGACTCCTAGGAGTAGGGGATATGGATCCTGAAGTGGCTACTTGCTGAAGCCAGGCAAAACTCCCATTGGAGGGATAAGGACAGCAACCCAACCACAAAACCTTCCACCCTAATTGTATTCTGTCTAGAAGATGTGCAGAGACAAAGATAGACCAGAGTAGGAAGGAATGGCCAACCCATGATTGGCCCCAAATAAGACCCATTCCATGGGCAAGAGCCAATCTATGACACTATTAATGATACTCTGATATGCTTGCAAACAGGAATTTAGGATAATTGTCTTCTGTGAGGCTCCCCCCAGCAACCAATTGAAAGTGATGTAGAGATTCACACGCAAACATTAGATGGAGCTCAGAGAGTCTTATGGAAGAGTTGTGAGAGCATTGAGGGACCCAAATATGATCGGGACCCCACAGGAAGACCAACAGAGTCAACTAACCTGGACTTTTGGGGACTGCCAAAGACTGAATCACCAATCAAAGAGCAAGCACAAGTTGAACCTAGATCCCTGCACATATGTAGCAGGTGAGCAGCTTGGTCTCAACTAATCTCTACCAATTGGAACAGGGCATGTTCTTGAGCCTGTTGTTTGCCTGCCTGTGGATCCCATATCCCTAAATGGGCTGCCTTGTTTGGCTTCAGTGGGAAAGTGTGCCTAGTTCTGTAAGACTTGATGTTCTGGTGGTAGGTAGGTGGTAAGGATAGGAGTAGGAGGTGTAGATATAGAGGGTGACACTCAGAGGAAGGTTTTTCCTTTTCAAAAGAGAAGAGGAAGTTGGAATGGGGAGAATTCTGTGAGGGGGTACTGGGAGAAGAGGAAGGGCTGATATTGTACTGTAAAATGAATGAATAAATAGAAAATTAGTAAAATGAATGGATAAATAAAATACTCTGTGTCAATAAAGGTATAAGGAATACTATACATACATGCAAATAGTTATACTAATACCCACACTTTAAAGAACAAGTGCATTGTGTAATTTCATATACTTAAGAGACAAGAGACACTATAAAAATAAGCTAATCATAGAATGACTTATACTACATATAAGCTAGGAATTAACTGGGTCAATAGATATACAGAATGGTACTAAGTTTGCAAAGTTTGTAGGGAAAGAGAAATGAAAAATTATCTTTCATGAATATAAAGCCTATTGGGCAAGGATAATCATTTGTTGACATTCACTGTACAATATTACATCTAAGGTTAACATTATAGCATTGTTCACTTACAGTATATCTTGTGAAGATAGATATCATGTTAAATGTTATTAACAGAAAATGAAAGTCCAAACAAAAGCATACAGGATAAATTTAGAGATCAGTGGATATGTTTACTATTTTTCTCAAAATCATGTCTTTATTAAATGTGAGCAGTTTGGCATGTCAAGTACATGACAATAAATCTTTTGGAATATATAATTTATGTAAATTTTCAGTGTTAAAATTAGGAAATAGAACATTTTGTGTTCCAGAATATCCATGCCCTAGCGCTCTGCTCACATGGTGTTATAGGGTTTTCATTGCTGTGAAGAGACACCATGACTAAGGCAACTCTTATAAAGGATAATGTTTAATTGGGGCCAGCTTACAGGTTTTGAGGTTCAGTCCACTATCAGCTTGGCAGGAAGCATGGTAGCTTCTAGGCAGACAGAGCCTTGGAAGAGCTGAGAGTTCTCCATCTTGTTTCAAAGGCAAACAGGAAAAGATTGGCTTACCGGCAGCTGGGAGATGGGTCTCAAAGCCTATCTCCACAATGACACTTTCTCTTAAAAGGCCACACCTACTCCAACAAGGCCATACCTCCTAATAGTCCCACTCCCTAAGCCAAGCATATTCAGACCATCTTACCTGAGCATCATGTTGTTGTCTTTTAAACAGTAATGATCTTAGTAGATGTAAATGGTGGGTATGCTGACATCAGATCTATATGCAGGTATTCTGGACACATCCATCTTCATCACTGAACTGAGGTTAGAGTTTATGTATACACATGTTGATCCTGTAAACCTTAAGTATAATTTAGTGTAAATCCTGCCTCTATGGAATACATTTTGTGGGTAGATGAATTTGTGAACTATTGATAGCTGAAGATCCTTCAACCTCAGCAGAGTGATGACTTTTATTTCCAGGAGTCACAGAAACTACACAATCACAATCTCTTAAAAGTAATTGCATTTGTTAGAGACTTATTAAACAGACATATACACTTAGAGGTATACTTTCTAACATTTAATACCCCAGTCAAAAGTAAAAGTTGAATTAAATGTAGAAAAAAATGTCATTTATTTTTTAAGAAGAGCATAAGGTGATAAAAATAGTCTTTCAATTAATGTTCATGCCCTCAGAGTCATACTTTGGAATTAATGTAAATTACTCCCCAGAAATCTATTTCAATAAGTCATTTAAGGAGAGAGGGAAAAATGATATAATCATATCCCCTGAGAAATAAATAACTTTTCTTCAAGATGAACTTGAGCTTCTGGACCAAAATTGACTGGATCAAGAAATTCAGGTTAAAACAAGCAAAGAGAAAATATAACTCTTAAGTAGAATGGTCTACTTCTTATGAGATTTGCATAAATCCCAAAGTCCAGCAGAGAAAAGTGGACAAGAAAAAAAGCCAGTAAGATAAAAATGCTTAACAGAATTCAGAAGTCTTAGGGGATTAACAACAGAACAACAAAAGGCTTCAGAGCCATTTCTGTATTCTCAAGAGGTGATCATTCGAAGCTATTTGAAATCAAAGAAAGCAAAAGTTACTTCTAACGTCCATCTCTAGGACAAAAAGAAATTAAATCTGAGCCAATTCATATGGAACCTTGTTCCTAAGGAATAAATTGGTTTAAAATAACAAAAATTTCACTGTGCTGGGAAGGCCCAAGATTATGAAAAAATTTCCTGTAACTTGTGAACCCATTTCCAATCAATTTATTTTATTTTGTAGTGCTAGGGGTCCAACCTTAGAGCTTTGGGTATCCTTGGTAAGCACAGTACCATCAAGCTACATTTTAGCTCTACTAACTCTTTTCAAATATATGATTTAAGATTCTACCTTCTTGATCACTTCTTATTTTCCACAAAGTTCAAATATCTTAATATTCTCAACATCCATTTACATGTTTATTTTTAAACATATGAACTTGTATAAATAACCATTTGCATCACGCACAGATACAGGGCAAAGTATCTTCTGACATGACTAATTTGTTTCTTGAAACATTCTTAGGTATAAGAAACATAAGTGTTTCAAGAAACATTTGAAAGAATAAGAAAATATTGTCTCTTAACTGATCTTGGCATCTATTTATTTTTGTTTCAACACAGGAAAATTATTACATTGTAAGAATTTCATTCTTCATTGTTTTAGAACTGATATTTACCTAGATTTTCTTTCCTTGGTAGTTTTTCAACCAGTGCAATCATTGAATTGAAGAGAAATGGACAGGAAACAGTATTATCAAGTCTATTTTTACAATTAAGAATTGTTTCCTTTGTACTCAGGCCATGCCTCAGATGAGAAATTCTTTTAAGTAGGATGCTTTGGGGATTTTCATCTTAGTTTGGTCTAGAAATCAAGATTGGATCTTTCTTCTAATGGAGATCACACTTAACTTTCAAGAGAAGCAAAAGATTAGGCTGAGAGGTGGGAGCAAATTTAGGTTGCTAATAGATTGAAGTTATCAATTCAAAGGGAATAGGTAACATCTTTCTCTCTTCCCTGAAACTCTGCATAGTACCTAAAACTAGAGTTAAAAATCAGGGGATTAAGGAGTACACTGTAGGTTTGAAGGGATAGCTGAGTTGGTCAAATGCTGTGAAAGCAAGGTGGTCTAAATTCAATAGAACCCACTTTTGGGTATGGTTATGTGCTCTTGGAATCCCAGCACTGAGGATGTGGACACAGCAGAGTCTTGAGACTCACTGGCCAGTGACACCTTGCCTACTTGGCCAATTCCTAGCCAAGAGAAGAACTTGTCTAAAAAACAAGGTGGTCAGGCCTAGGAAGGAATCCCAAGATTCTTGAGTCTCCATGTTGAACAATCTGAGAATCCTGGGTGAGATACAGAGGAGCTCTGTGTCCTTTTTTGCTTGTTTGTTATCTACTATTTTCATTTTTGTCTTTCGTTCCTGGTATCCATTGCTTTGAAGCTGTTGCCTTTATTGTTTTAGTCTCTCTTTATACCTTTGGCAATTTTCCTCCTTCCATCTTAATTAGCTTAATAGTACAATTTCCTTCATAAGCCTCATTGCAGGAAGGGGCAAGGAAACTATTGTCCCAGAACAAATCTAGTCACATCTATTTTCTTTTACATTATCTTGGTGCTTCTTGGCTACTATAGAGAACAGCTTCTACAGAGATCATATGGCTCAGAAGGCATAATTATTTATTTCCTGGCTTTTCACAGGAAACGTTTGCTGAGAACTCTTATGTCAGTGACAGATGGCATCACTGGACATGTTCTAGGGGCCTATCCTAAGAAATCTTTAAAAGATGTAAAGGAGATGTTTGGGTTCCTGACAGCTGCTGAAGACATCTTCTTGCAAGTCAACGTGTTGAACAATAGTAAAGAACTAATTGCAGCCATGTCCTAGCTTTTGATATTGGGCATGGTTTTGTCATCTACAATTACTTTTGAGAGCCAAGCAATAGAATTACCAAAAAACCTCACAAAACAGCTCTGCCTTATCTAAATTTAGGATTTTGTGTTGGGCCACATTTACAATTGTCCTAGGCACATGTGACTGTGCAGGCCACACATTGGACAAGCATAATGGTACATTAGGAGAATTGATCTAGTTTTAAGAATTGAGCATTATGTACTAGAATCTTAGTATAGAAGCTTCAATCAGAGAGATGAGCTCTTACTGTAACCCATGCTTAGTGGGTAGCTAGCTAATCAATCATTCATTTAAGTCTACAATGTTTTTGTATCATCTTGGGCCTCATAACAGACCCCCTGGTTAGCAGCAGCCAGCACTTACAGAGATACAAATCAGGTTGATAAGGCATTAGAAAGGGATTATGAAAGCCAGCTTAATTAAAGAAACTTCAATGGGATCATAAATAATCAGTGCAAGTTATTAACTTTTGACAACTGCTCATCCGTATTGAGTTCGAATGACTTCTGGCCTATAAAGTCCTTAATCTAATCCTGAGTGGATACAGTTCATATGGGAAAATACTCTGTATAATACACTGATTACAATCAACAAATCTCTGAAGCAGAAATCTCCTCGAATGTACATTAACAAAGTCTGTAGTTTCTTATAGTCATATCTTTAGTCCTCTTTTTTTTTTTTCAATTTGGAAACTTCACTGGGCAAACTTTAATATATTTTACAAAAAGCAGATCGAATGTCACTCTCTTTATAGATTCCAGCAAAGACTTTGTTGGAACTTTATTTCTTCCTTTTCTTTGATGTACTTTAATGTTTGTCATAATAAAAGTATTCTGACCTGGCACTGTCATGCATTCTAACCACCATGTTTCTCCATGGCTCATTCCACTCCCAATGCCTCACATCCATCCGTCTTTACACAATGGGTAAAGTACCAGTTTACTCTTTTCTATCCCCTAGGCATTTTATTTATATCAGTTGCATGTGTGCATCATCAAATGTGGTGTGTGTGTGTGCTTGTGTGTGAGCACATACTAGTCTGTATGTAGTCATGAAAATCAACTTCAGGTATTTAAGGCAAGATCTCTCACTGACACTTGCATCTCACAGGCTAGACTAGTTTATCCAGACAGTAATCCTCAAGGATCTACCTTATCTCCTTTTCATCAATACAGGGATTATAGGCACATGTCATTTTACATAGCTTTTCACGTTAGTGCTGAGATAGTCATCCAATCCTCATAGTCTGTGAAAAATGTATCTAAAGTCTGTTCATTAGTTACTTTGATTTTTTTTTATTGTTAGTTCTTTGAAAAGTTTACACTTGTACATAATGAAATCTGGTTCCTTGCTCCTTTCCATTTTCTTATTCCAATCTCACTCCTATAAGATTACCCTCTCAACCTGGTCCTTTACAGATTCATTTTTTTTTGTATGACACATTTAGTTTAATTAGAGAAATCCATATGACAGTTGAATAAAGACTATCCACAGGAGCCTGGTGGGGTTGACAGTAGGTACATAGTAGAAGGCAATGATTCCCTCTTTCCTCGAATCTACCCATAGGTAATAGTTCAGCTGTGAAGTGTAGGGCTCCTAGGTTGTTCCTATGTCCTTGTCGTGCTATGGATGATGGGGAAATATTAGTGTAGACACGGTGAGGGCATCCTTTGTGATTGAGAACTTGTGACAGTCACATTTTTTGAAGCTTTTCTTCCTATTCTCTTTTCAAGATGTCAAAATCTTTACAACCTCTGTGGTTTTCCAAGGTACTTTGAGCCCTTTACAGCATGACACACCTTGTGCAGGGCTAAGCATTTGATAGTTACTTTTTCTCAGGGAGTGGTTTTATCTACATCTACAACCAACAGATGAAATGGAAAAAGCTTAATGGAAGAAGTACTTATTTTGCTCCTGGTTTCAGAGGACTTAGACCAGCCTGTTATGGGAATCAGTATGACAAAACAGCTCATGTTGTGCAAGTCAAGGTGTAGAGAATACATGAAATGGCAGCACTTCCCTGTCTTTCTCTCTCTTCAAACCCATTTAATCTGGTTATATGATCATGGGATGTACCAAACACATTCAGGGTGAGACTTCCCCTCCCATTTAATACTTTCTGGAAATATCCTGCCAGGCATACCCATCAGGGAGCCTCACCATCCAGGTAATTATAAATTTCATCAAGTTGGTGATGATAATTAAACATCATATTTTGACATGTTGTGCACATTGCACATGTATGTATTCAAGAACCTTATTTACAACTGACAAATGCTATAACATTCTTTGCTCACATAATCTTTTGAGATTTGAGACTTAAAGCAAGCAGTTTAAAATTTTTATTAATATGTGCTTCTTCATTGATCAGATTATCAAAATTGAACAAAATGAAGACCAGTTAGTCATCTTGTACTGAACAACCACACTGCTTGAAGCCTTATATAATATGTGAGAGAAATAAACTACGTTCTCTGTTCTCTTTCAAAGTATAATATTTATTCATTGTACCCATAAACAGGCTACTAAGTGGCTTTATAGTTATAAAAACAGGGACTCTAGAGACTAATGAAGTCTTAATAATGAAATGACTTCACAAACATATAGTAATGTACAGAGGTAGTTTTCTTATTTTTATTTTTTAAGATTATAATACATTTACCATACATCTCCCTTCATATCATTCTTTTGATGCCCTCCTATGAGTTATTTTTTACTCTCCTTCAAATATTATCAGTTGTTATTGCAAGAATATATAGATATTGATATACACATATGCTCTTATATATAAACTTTTGAGTTATATAATGTTAATGGTATGTATGTTTACAGGGTAGATTGTTTGGCTCTGGACAAGCAATTTGTGATTTCTTCCCTGGGGAAAACCACTGTTGCTCTCAGCTTTTCTAAATGGTTTCTATATTATTCAAACCAGCATTTTCCACACTGTGTTGCAGAGCATATTAATAGACATGATAATAGTTGGATATTCATCCAAGTTTATTGGATATGCTGTGTGATTCTTTTCAAACGTATAAAATTGAACCTGTATGCTTCTGGATTGATTATATTGTGGAAATATAACTCAATTTCAAAGGGCTATTGTGAAAGAATTCAAGAAAGTAATACCAAGAAAACAAACAACTCAATTAAAAAAAATGGGCCTTAGAAGTAAGGAGAGAGTTCTGGAAAGAAGAAACATAAATAGTAAACACTTAAGTAATGTATTCAACATCCTTATCCATCAGGGAGTACATATTTAAACTATTTTAATATTCTAACTTGACAAACACTGAATGGCTATTATCAAGAAATCTAATAACAAATACTGGAGAAATATGAGGAAAGAAGCCTATATATGTTGGTGGGAATATAAACTAGTACATTCAATTTGGAAATGAGTTGAGACTTCTGAAGAATGAAGGAAAGCAGAAATAAAAGTACCATGTCAGCCAAAAATACCACTTCTGTGCAGATATACAAATAATTGTGCAGCATACTGTAGAGACACCTACTTTTCTCTGCCCATTGCTGCTCTTCTTATAAGAGGTAGGAAATTAAATCAACTTAAATGTCTATCAAGAAATGAATCCATAAGGAAAATGAGGTCACATAAGCACATTGGAATTTTGTAAAGCTATAAAGAAAAATGGAATTATGAAATTTGCATGAAAATGAATGGAAATGGAAAGAAAAGTATATTAAGTCAACTAACTCAGTCAGGAAAGTAAAACACCATATTTTTTCCTCATATGGAGAACACATCTTCTAAGCTTGTTTTTGTTATTGTGTTGTTTATTTGTTTTCAAATTAGGGTGTCTCCCAATTTAATAGATGCCTCCTGTTACATATGCTTTAAAGCCTTTTTGTGACCTTACCTGACTTACGAAATTAGAATTACAGAAAAGCTATCAGAAGAAGTAGGCATTACCTCAGAATTAGACTGTTGACACCCTGACTTTGGAAATATGGGAAATAACATTCTATTGTTTATAAACTAACCAACCTATCAAGTTTTCTTATAGTAGACAGAGAAGACAATAACAATGTATTGAATTTATTAGTCTTAAATAAATTTATAAAGTTTAAAAGCTCACTATTTTAAATTAGTTACTAAAATTCAACAGACTTATCCCAAATAAATAAGACTTGTTTGGAGTTATCAGTGATCTTTGGTTACAGAGTTTCCTGAGACCAAAAGAAACGGAAAACTTTTGTCTCAGAGAGAACTATGGTGTGACATGTTTTCCTTAATTATTTAAATGCTAACAAGAAGCAACCACACTTTCATTGAAATGAATACTATGATCACTATAACTAAATAAAGAATCATAGATTCCTGAGAGGGAACCATTGTTTCTTGAGAGGAAGGAGCTGTATAATAAGAAATTTGTGAGTGCTCTGACACTGGGACTCAGGTGAAATCACCATTTTCTCTCCAGTGACTTTCTAAGGCAGGACCAGCCAGGAGGCACAGGCCATAGAAGCTGCAAAGCAACTGGAACAGGGTCCTTCATTCATCCATCTGCACCCAGGAAGGCTGGCTTATCCACAGCCCTCTGTGCATGGGTCTTACCAGGGGAGAGCTGATCTCCCAGGAGTGCTGACACAGATTTACAGACTTACAGGAGGAACAAGCTCCATCCAGAGACAGCAAAAACATCTAACACCAGAAATTAACAGATGGCAAAAGGCAAATGCAAGAATCTTACCAACAGAAACCAAGACTACCTGTCATCATTAGAACCCAGTACTCTCACCACAGCAAGTCCTGGATACTGCAACAGACCAATGTGAAAAGCAAGATTTGGATCTAAAATCATATCTCAAGATGGTGATAGAAGAATTTAAGAAGGACATAAATAACTCCCTTAAAGAAATACAGGAGAACACAGGTAAACAGGTACAAGCCCTTAAACAGGAAACACAAAAATCCCTTAAAGAATTACAGAAATACACACCTGAACAGGTGGAGGAATTGAACAAAACCATCCAGGATCAAAAATTGGAAGTAGAAACAATTAAGAAATCACAAAGAGAGACCACTCTGGAGATAGAAAACCTAAGAAAGAATTCAGGAGCCATATGCAAGCATCACCAACAAAATACAAGAGATAGAAGGGAGAATCTCAGGTGCAGAAGATACCATAGAAAACATTGACACAACAGTCAAAGAAAACACAAAGTACAAAAAGATCCTAACCTAAAACATCCAGGAAATTCAGAACACAATGAGAAGAGCAAACCTAAGGATAATAGGTATAGAAGAGAGTGAAGACTTCTAACTTAAAGGACTAGTAAATATCTTCAACAAAAAAAAAAAAAAGAAAACTTTCCTAACCTAAAGAAAGAGATGCCCATGAACATACAAGAAGCCTACAGAACTCCAAATAGTTTGAACCAGAAAAGAAATTCCTCCCGTCACATAATAGAACACCAAATGCACAAAACAAAGAAAGAATATTAAAAGTAGTGAGGGAAAACGGTCAAGTAACATATAAAGGCAGACCTATCAGAATTACACAAGACTTCTCACCAGAGACTATGAATGCCAGAAGATCTTGGGTTGATGTAATACAGACCCTAAGAGGACACAAGTGTCAGCCCAGGCTACTATACACAGCAAAACTCTCAATTACCATAGATGGAGAAACCAAGGTATTCCATGACAAAAATGAATTTACACAATATCTTTCCACAAATCCAGCCCTTCAAAGGATAATAAATGGAAAACTCCAACACAAGGATGGAAACTAAATCCTAGAAAAAGCAATAAAGTAATCTTCCAATAAACCTAAAAGGAGATAGCCACATGAACAGAATTCCAACTTTAACAACAAAAATAACAGGAAGCAACAATTACTTTTCCTTAATATCTATTAATATCAATGGACTCAATTCCCCAATAACAAGACATAGACTATCAGATTGGGTATGTAAACAGGACCCAACATTTTGTTGCATACAGAAAACCCACCTCAGTGACAAAGACAGACAGTACCTCAGAATAAAAGGCTGGAAAACAATTTTGCAAGCAAATGGTCCCAAGAAACAAACTGCAGTAGCCATTCTAATATCGAAAAAAATCGACTTTCAACCTAAAGTGATCAAAAAAGATAAGGAGAGACACTTCATACTCATCAAAGGTATGATCTACCAAGATGAACTCTCAATTCTGAATATCTATTCTCCAAATGCAAGGGCATCTACATTCATAAAAGAAACTTTACTAAAGCTCAAAGCACACATTGCACCTCACACAATAGTACTGGGAGACTTCAACACCCCACTCTCTGCAATGGACAGATCATGGAAACAGAAACTAAACAAAGACAGTAAGACTAAGAGAAGTTATGAAACAAATGGATTTAATTGATATCTATAGAATATTTTATCCTAAAACAAAAGGATATACCTTCTTCTCAGCACGTCCTGGTACCTTCTCCAAAATTGACCATATAATTGATCACAAAAGAGGCCTCAACAGATACAAGAAGATTGAAATAATTCCTTGCATCCTATCAGATCAATAGGCTGTTCCTCAATAACAACATAAACAATAGAAAGCCCACATACATGTGGAAACTTAACAAGACTCTACTCAATGATAACTTGGTCAAGGAAGAAATAAAGAAAGAAATTAAAGACTGTTTAGATTTTAATGAAAATGAAGCCACAACATACCCAAACTTATGGGACACAATGAAAACAGTCCTAAGAAGAAAACTCATAGCTTTAAATGTCTCCAAAAAGAAGTTAGAGAAAGCATACCCCAGCAATTTGACTGCACATCTGAAAGCTCTCGAACAAAAAGAAGCAAATTCACCCAAGAGTAGTCAAGTGTTGTAAGTAATCAAACTCAGGTCTGAAATCAACCAAATGGAAAAACTATACAACCAAATGGAAAAAGAACTATAGAAAGAATCAACCAAACCAGGAGCTGGTTCTTTGAGAAAATCAACAAAATAAATAAACCTTTAGCCAGACTAACTAGAGGGCACAGAGACAGTATACTAATTAACAAAATCAGAAATGAAAAGGGAGACATAACAACAAAAACTGAGGAAATCCAAAAAATCATGAGATCTTCCTAGAAAAGCATATACAATATAAAACTGGAAAATCTGGATGAAATGGACAATTTTCTAGACAGATACCAGGTACCAAAGTTAAATCAAAATTAGATCAGTGATCTAAACTGTCCCATATTCCCTAAAGAAATAGAAACAGTCATTAATAGTCTCCAACCCCCCCCCCCAAAAAAAAAAAGACTATATGGGTTTAGTGTAGAGTTTTATCAGACCTTCAAAGAAGACCTAATACCAATACTCCTCAAACTATTCCACAAAATAGAAACAGAAGGTACTCTACCCAATTCATTCTATGAAGCCACAATTACTCTGATAGCTAAACCACACAAAGACCTAGCAAAGAATTAAGACTTCAGACAAATTTCCCTTTTGAACATCAATGCAAAAATACTCAATAAAATTCTTGCAAACCGAATCCAAGAACATATCAAAATGATCATCTATCATGATCAAGTAGGCTGCATCTCAGAGATGCAGGGATGGTTTAATATGTGGAAATCCACTAGGCAGTGGTGCTGCACACCTTTAATCCCAGCTCTTGGGAGGCAGAGGCAGGCAGATTTCTGAGTTTGAGCCCAGCCTGGTCTACAGAGTGAGTTCCAGGATGGCCAGAGATATACAGAGAAACCTTGTCTCAAAAACAAAACAAAACAAAACAAAACAAAACAAAACAAAAACCGCGGAAATCCATCAATATAATCCATTATATAAACAAACACAAAGAAAAAAAACCATATGATCATCTCATTAGATGCTGAGAAAACATTTGACAAAATCCAACACCCCTTCATGATAAAGGTCTTGGAAAGATCAGGAATTCAAGGCCCATACCTAAACATAGTAAATGCAATATACAGCAAACCAGAAGCCAACATCAAACTAAATGTAGAGAAAGTTGAAGCAACCCCACTAAAATCAGGGACTAGGCAAGCTGCCACTCTCTCCCTACCAATTCAATATTGTACTTGAAGTCCTAGCCAGAGCAGTTAGACAACAAAAGGAGATCAAGGGGATACAAATTGGAGAGGAAGAAGTCAAATTATCACTATTTGCTGATGATATGATAGTATACTTAAGTGAACCCAAAAATTCCACCAGAGAACTCCTTCCTAAACCTGATAAATACCTTCAGCAAAGTGCTGGATATAAATTTAACTCAAACAAATCAGTGGCCTTCCTCTATACAATGGATAAACAGGCTGAGAAAGAAATTAAGAAAACAATCCCCTTCACAATAGTCACAAATAATATAAAATACCTTGGTGTAACTCTAATAAAGCAAGTGACAGATCTGTATGACAAGAATTTCAAGTCTCTGAAGAAAGAAATTGAAAAAGACCTCAGAAGATGGAAAGATATCCCATGCTCTTGGACTGGCAGGATTAAAAAAAGGAAAAATGGCAACCTTTCCAAAAGCAATCTACAGATTCAATGCAATCCCCATCAAAATTCCAACTCAATTCTTCACAGACTAGAAAAGAGCAATTTGTAAATTCATCTGGAATAATAAAAATCCTAGGATATCGAAAACTATTCTCAACAGTAAAATAACCTCTGGTAGAATCACCACCCCTGACCTTAAGCTGTACTACAGAGCAACTGTGATAAAAATTGCATGGTATTGGTACAGTGACAAGCAGGTAGATCAACGGAATAGAACCAAAGACCCAGAAATGAACCCACACACCTATGGTCACTTGATCTTTGACAAATGAGCTAAAACAATCCAGTGGAAAAAAGACAGCATCTTCAACAAATGGGGCTGACTCAACTGGCAGTTAGCGTGTAGAAGAATGTAAATTGATCCATTCCTATATCCTTGTACAAAGCTCAAGTCATCAAGGATCTCCACATAAAACCAGATATACTGAAACTAATAGAAATGAAAGTGAGGAAGAGCCTTGAACACATGGGCATAGGGGAAATTTTCCTGAACAAAATATCAATAGCTTATGCTATAAGATCAGGAATTGAAAAATGGGACTTCATAAATTTACAAAGTTTCTGTAAGGCAAAATACACTGTCAATAATACAAAATGGCAACCAACAGATAGGGAAAAGATCTTTACCAACCCTATATCTGATAGAGGGCTAATATCCAATATCTATAAATAACTCAAGAAGTTAGACTCCAGAGAACCAAATAACCCTATAAAAATATGGGTTACAGAGCTAAACAAAGAATTCTCAATTGAGGAATACTGAATGTCTTAGAAGCACCTAAAGACATGTTCAACATGCTTAATCATTAGGGAAATGCAAATCAAAACAACCCTGAGATTCCATTTCACTCCAGTCAGAATGGCTAAGATCAAAAACTCAGGTGACAGCAGATGCTGGCGAGACTGTGGAGAAAGAGGAATAATTTTTGTATTGTTGGTGGGATTGCAAGCTGGTACAACCACTATGGAAATTATTTTGGCATTTCTACCAAACATAGTACTACCAGTGGACCCACTTTGGGAATATACCGAGAAGATGCTCCAACATGCAATAAGGACACATGCTCCACTATGTTCATAGCAGCCTATTTATAATAGCCAGAAACTGAAAACAACCCAGATGGTTCTCAACAGAGGAATGGATACAGAAAATGTGGTACATTTACACAATGGAGTACTACTCAGTTATTAAAAACAACGAATTTATGAAATTCTTAGGAAAATAGATGGATCTGGAGGATATCATCCTGAGTGAAGTAATCCAATCACAAAAGAACATACATGGTATGCAGTCACTGGATAGCCTAGAAGCTTGGAATATCCAAAATACAGCCCACAAACCACAAGAAATTGAAGAAGAAGGAAGACCAAAGTGTGGATACTTCAATCCTTCTTATAAGGGGGAACACAATACCCATGAAAGGAGATGCAGAGACAAACTATGGAGCAGGGACTGAAGGAAGGACAGCCCAGAGACTGCCTCATTGTAGGGGAATACCAGGGCCAGGAAGCAGGAGAGGGTGGGTTGGTGAGCAGGGGTAGGGGAGAGGGAAAAATGTTTCTTTTTTCTTTTTCAGAGTTGAAACCTGGAAATCATTTGAAATGTAAATGAAATGAAGTATCCTTCCCATATTCATTCACCAAACCTAGACACTATTGTGGATGCATGCAAGTATTGGCTGACAGGAGCCTGATATAGCTGTCTCCTGAGAGGCTCTTACAGTGCACGACTAATTCAGAAGTAGAGTCACACAGCCATCCATTGGAGTGATCACAGGGTCTCCATTGAAGGAGCTAGAGAAAGGACCCAAGGAGCTGAAAGGTTTGCCGTTCCTTAGGATGAACAACAATATGAACTAACTAGTACCTTCAAATCTCATATTCACTAAACCACCAACCAAAGAGTACACATGGTAGGACTCATGGTCCCAGCAGCGTATGTAGCAGAGGATGGCCTAGTTAGTCATTAACGGAAAGAGAGGCCCCTTTTTCCTGTGAAGGCTCTATGCCTCATTGTAGGGGAATGCCAGGGCCAGGAAGCAGGAGAGGGTAGGTTAGTGAGCAGGAGTAGGGGAGAGGAAAAAGGGTTTCTTTTTTCTTTTTCAGAGTTGAAACTTGGAAAGGAGATATCATTTGAAATGTAAATAAAGGAAATATCTAATTAAAAAATAAAAAGCACTAGATTAAAAAAAAAAAGATGTTGTGAAGGGGAAAAAAAAAACCTCCCTTCTTCTTCCCAAGAAACAATGCATTCTGAAGTGTGACTGTGTGATCTTGCATAGGATAAAATGCCATGAGTTATATTTGAAGCAAAGAGTAGAATTTGAAGTCCACTGACAGATTCACATTAGTTTATTGTGTTAAGATGGTAATAATGATTAGTGGCTTAATTCCAACACTTTGTGTTATATATGCTTCACTGTGACTATACAAATTCCAGGAGGAGAAGTTATTTTGGATCATGGTGTTGACCTGCTACTGTTTAAGGACAGAAGAGAAGTCATGGCAGAGTGGTTCTGCCCATGGTGGCTAGATGATGCCGTGGTGCCTAGTTAAATCATGGCTGACCAAGGAGTGGTTACATCAAGTCTGACAGAGAGGGTGTCCAGATGGAGCTGGATATGTCCTTCATTTCTCACCCATAATGATTTATCTCTGTTAGATGGTCCCCACCTCCCAAATCCTATATAGTTTACTAATTCCAAGCTGGAAAAGAAGTACCCCAAAGCATGAACCCTAACATTTAAACTGTGACAGTTTCAATTCAAGAGAGTGATCCTGAGTGTGGGGTGGGGAGAAGGAGTGTCTATGTGGGTAGGAAAGTAGGCTTCACTGAAACTGAAACTAGCTTGAGAGAAAGTAGGCAGAATGCTGATGAGGAAATATAGACACTCTGGACTTCCCTTTAGTGAATGATTCATCAGTTTGGACTAGGCCACAATTTGCATTTTGAATGAGTCTTCCAAGATAATGACTAGCATGAAGCCAATCTGGGAAACATAGGGCTGAATAGGGGTTCTGAACATTTCTTAAATTAGATTGCTGTTAACTATAGAAACTTTGTATACAAAGATGAGGTTAGGAAAGTTTAGGTGTGTACCAGAGCCAAATGACATAGAGGACAAACAAGACACCATAGGGTTTTATTTTTTATTATTATTATTTTAACAGAGGAATAATGAAGAAAGGTCCAGATGGATGCTAAAGATAGAATTTCATGGGCACAGAGAGGTCACATCATCATAACCTAGAGGGGACTTGTATGTGTTGAAATGGTCTAGAAGTCTTCATTTACCTACCATATAGATAGATGAATAGAATCACTGTCATTTTTCTTGATATTTTTATATGTGAGAACTGCTTTTACATCATTTTCATCCCACCCCTTCCTTCCCCTCTCTTTGCATGACCTCCTATCCTCAAATTTATGACATCTAAAACTAGTTATGGTTGCTTAAAAACACTCCCACACCCTATATATATATATAACCTGCTACCACTTACTGTGGTTCATTGTACATGTGTTTAGGGATATTACTGTGTTCTTTTGACTGGCAATTCTCAAGTATGTGTTTTCCTTTAAAAAATCCTTCATTTTATGATGTGCATGTAATAGAAGAATAAAAATGACTCTGATGAAAACCAGAATATTCTTGCTACTCATGGAAATCATGGTAGATAAAATAGGAAAATGATTATCATGGAAAGGAGCACTAGTGGCTATGCAAATAATACATATATATGTATATATATATACATATATGTATATATATATATGTCACTTTCTCCAATAATGTAGATTTAAGCTGTTGCTATTTAAGTCATTTCTTCCCAATTGTTTGCGTGTTTATGCTGTTAGGTATTTCTTAAATTTCTGCAAGTACACACTATCAGGAAGACATTTCAATACTGAACCTCAGGGAAGACATTCAGTGGAT